>WBMZ01005867.1:0-63524 GCA_013400975.1 Atrichornis clamosus
GGGCGGCGGCGGCGGGGCCATGCGGAGCCCGGGCTGAGCGCGGCGGCCGCCCCTCGCCATGAAGCGGCAGAACCTGCGCACGGCCGCGCTCATCCTCTGCATCTTCTCCTACCTGCTGGTGGGCGCCGCGGTCTTCGATGCGCTGGAGTCGGAGGCGGAGAGCGGCCGCAAGCGGCTGCTGGAGCAGAAGCGCGGGGAGCTGCGGAGGAAGTACCGCTTCTCCGCCGACGACTACCGGGAGCTGGAGCGGCTGGTGCTGCAGGCCGAGCCGCACCGCGCCGGCCGCCAGTGGAAGTTCGCCGGCTCCTTCTACTTCGCCATCACGGTCATCACCACCATCGGTGAGTGCGGGCAGCCCGGCCGGCGCCCCCGGCATCCCTGCATCCCCAACCCTCTGCAGCCCGTGTCCCTCCATCCCTGCCTCCCATCTCCCTCCATCCCCACGCCCCTGCATCCCATGTCCCTGCATGTCCGTCTCACTGCACCCCATCCTCCTCCAGCCCCGCACCTCCAGAACACCGGGGAGCTCCAGGACAGCCTGGCGGATGCCCGCATGGCAGGGGCAAGGTCTCACCCTTGCAAGGCTGGGACATCTCTTCAGGCCACCCCCGAGCTGACCCTGTGGGACCCGCAGTGCCCAGTGGCGAGGGAGGCAACCCGTGGGCAGGCGGGGGCCACCCTGTTCTGGGTGTGCCAGGGGTGCTGCTAGGGCTGAGGCCACGAGACACGATGTTGTCCCAGGGAGGCAGCAGCTTGCAGAGCTTCTGCGGGAACCTTTGGAGCAGGCAGCTGCCAAAGTTGGCAGCAGTGTGGGAGGGCAGAGGTGAGGGTCATGTCTGTCCCCTGCCCGGGGCTGTCGCCAGCGAGCTGGGGGAAGAGCTGGGCAGGAATTGTTGGCTTCTTTGCTGGCTCAAAACTCTGAATGTTTGGCTGTGTGAGACCTGCTTCAGGGAGCCAAGACAGCAACGAGCCAGTGCCCATTGCTCTGCCTGCATGGAAACCTGCAGAGAGATGGGTGTCAGCTTGGAGTGATTGAATTGCATGTAGCTTGAACTCCCACGTAGACCCACTTATCCACACTAGAGCCCAGTGCCTTGGTTTGCCTGCTTCAGTTTTGCAAGAGAATGAAACGAAATTGAATGAGGATTGCCTTAATTTTAGGTGAGATTAGCCACATGGGAGTTGAGCGTTGTTTAATTAATCCACTTTGATTAATCCACGCGCCCTCAGCATCCCTTGGGGGTAGATAGGGATCCTGTGCTCGTGTCACTGCTTCTGCTGGGATTTCAGTCAGCAGATATGCTTTGGAGGCAGGAATCCTGAGGCCGAATCCTGCCCTGCCACAGCCAGCAGCTGCCTCCTTGTCTTCAGGATGGGACTCAGCCTTACCAAAGGACTTGGGATGGTTGAAATACCTCTGGTAGCTGGAAGCATCATCTCTCAGGACAATGACTGGTGGGATCAGCTCCATCTTGTTACCAGAGGACAAGAGGTGGCAGAGGGGCAGGTGTCCTGCAGGCCCTGCCTGGGGTCTCCATGTGCTCCCATGGGATGCAGCGTGGGGTTTGTGCAGCTGGGAACACACATGGCCAGCAAACCACGATGGGCTCAGGGTGTGATTCAGGTCAGGCCCTAGCAGCAGGGAAGGATGAATGTCTTCAGCAAAAATACCCATCATCACCTGGCAGGTTATAGCTTCATTTACATGATTTTTCTGTTGGCTGTGACAAACAGTGGCTACAGTTATCACACACCCTCTGCAATAAATAATTTCAACCCAGGTGCCATATTTCTAAAACATTGGCATGTCAGATCTCTTTATATTGGGCTGTGCTCCAAATCTCAGTTTTAATGTTAATGTAGCTGTGTTTACTCTTTCTAATTCCCTTTGTCATTTTGAAACCATCAGTCAAACACTCTTTCAACAGTCTCTCAGGGTATAACAACTGTTTTTCCACTTACTGCTCTTCTGGATCATTATATTTACCTCCTCATTGCTGTCATTGTATTATCTTGTAGCCTGGGACCTGGTAATTGCACTCAGTTATTAAGCTTGGATCTGACTGGGGGTTTTTGCCATTGCAGTCTCCAGTCTGCTCTGTATTTCATGAAATGTGGCATGCAGGCATTAAGTCCATCATTTTTGATTGTGTGGATTTGTGAACAGAGCGAGCAATTAGAAGCTGGTCCCTTCCTGCCTGCTCACAGTTCAGAGCACAGCACAGTGCAGGATAACGCTGTCCTCAGCCCCTCATCCCTGTCCCACGCAGGAGTTTCCTGGTGTGCTCAGGAGCCCAGGATAACATGGTTATCCTCCTCTGGTCCTTCCATCACTGGGTGCTGCAGCTTCCCCAAGTGTCCTGGTAACCCACTGGCAGCAAGGACAGAGGTGAAGCCGAGTCACAGCTTAGAACAAGACTGTGAAATAACAAGAGGGTGTATTTCCCCATGGTCTCTGGGCAGAGGTCACACAAATTCCCACAAAAAGTGAAAATGCAAATAGCTGCTTGTGAAAGGCCTGGCAGCAGCACGGGAAGGAAGCGGCGCTGTGCTGCAGGCGCCTGCAGAAGAGAAGTTTCAGGCCCTGATAGTTTCTTGTAAGAGCAACTCAAAAGAAAGGCTCAGATGCCTTTGGATGCCTTTGGATGCTGTTACTCCCCACGCCACGTGACTCCCTTGCACTGAGCTCCTTACTCATCCGCTGAGGTCAGGGGCCACCGGTTTCTGCCAAGCTGCTGTAATTGAGGTGGGCGCAGAATCGCTGGAGTCCGGAAGATTGCACTGAATACCTCACTGTGCCTCATGGTATAATTGTGTGTGTCCTTGAGTCACAGCTCTGAAACTTGGGCCAAGGTGGAGAAATTAAATCTCGGAAGGCATTCAAGGGGAACCTTGTCCTCCTTGAGCTCCTTGTCCCCAGGAAAAGGGCTGACAGGGCTGTGGTGGCATAAACACTCACTTCCCTGCATCTAAAACAGCACAACCCCTCCTCCCCAACAGTCCAGCAATGCTTTAGGTCTGAGTCTCAGTGACACTGGAGTAAATCTGGAGTGGTTCTGCAGAAGTCCTTCCAAACTTAGCTGCTCCCATGGGGACTGTCCCTGTAGCACAGGGTCACTACAGCTCCTGTCCAACAGGCCACGCAGCAAGTGCTCATAGAGAGAGTTAAATGTGCACGGGCATGGGAGGAGCAGGAGCAGGTGCCGGGGAGGTGACGATGCCCCTGCAAGGGCCGTTGTGGACGTGTGTACCTCCTCACAGGGTGACCTGATGCTGTTGGTCTCAGCATCCTGCAGAGCCTCGCTGTGGGGTTCAGGCTACCCTGCACACCCAGAGCTGGCACAGCATCATGGCCTCTGAGTTGTTTGTGAGCTGCAGGAGGCTTGCAGACCCCAGTCCAGCTCTAGGCCTCCTCTTGGCCTCTGTGACGAGCTCGGGGGCTATCAGGAGGGTACCTTCTCTCTTCAGAGGCCAAATGAGGTTCTGCCTACAAAATACTGCAATGTGCCGGCATCCCAAAGGATGTGGCATCCCATGGCCCTGCCAGCATTGCCTACGGATCTGTTACTGAGTCGTTTTCCATTCTTACCCCATTCTTCTACTGGTCCTCTTGGCTGCAGGGCAGCATTGCTGGTAACCCCAGTGAGGGCTTGACACCGCCTTTCCTCTTTCCTCTGTGCTTCACAGGTTATGGGCACGCTGCTCCGGGCACGGACGCTGGCAAAGTCTTCTGCATGTTCTACGCCATCCTGGGCATCCCCCTGACGCTGGTCATGTTCCAGAGCCTGGGGGAGCGCATGAACACCGTCGTGCGGCTGCTGCTCAAGAAGATCAAGAAGTGTCTGGGCATGAGGACAACCCATGTCTCCATGGAGAACATGGTCCTAGTGGGCTTTCTGTCCTGCATGGGCACCCTGTGCATCGGCGCCGCAGCCTTCTCTTATTTCGAGGGCTGGACATTCTTCCACGCCTATTACTACTGCTTCATCACCTTGACCACCATTGGCTTTGGGGATTTTGTGGCTCTTCAGAAGAACGAGGCTTTGCAGAAGAAGCCCCCGTATGTGGCTTTCAGCTTCATGTACATCCTGGTGGGCCTGACTGTCATCGGCGCCTTCCTCAACCTGGTGGTGCTGCGGTTCCTGACCATGAACTCGGAGGACGAGCGACGGGACGCCGAAGAGCGAGCCTCGCTCAGGAGAGCCCGCAACAACATCCACCTCAAGTCAAAAGAGGACAGCCGGAGCAGCAATGCCATTTTTCTGCCTGTGGAGGACAGGACGAGCCAGATGAACCTGATCCCGCTGGTCCAGGAGGACGCGGAGAGGCAGCGGCGCCAGTCGGCCGCCTCGGCGGCCGCGGTGCCGTCCTTCTGCACGTGCCTGTGCTACAGACCCCAGGTGTGCGGCAGCCCGGCGCCCTCCCACCCCGAGACCCTGAGCTGCCACACCAACCCCGTGTACTACAACTCCATCTCCTACAAAATCGACGAGGTGTCCCTGAGCACACGGGGTCAGACCGGCTCTTCCCCGGGGAGCACTTTATCTTCCAACAGCCCTCGCTGCCGGCAACACCCCCGGCTGCGGAGGAAATCCATCTAGGGGCGCGTGCCGAGCTGTACTCAGCGCTCGAGTCTCACTAGGGTGATAAATTAAGAACAGAGATGTCAGGTTCTTCTTACTCATTTCTTCTGTTCCTCTCCCTCCCTCCAGCAGGAGCCTCTAAATCCTGTCAGGAAATAATTATTCCTTTCTTTGCGGGCACTGAATGACACTGTTAGGTTTTCTTTTGCTTTTTCCTCCCAAGTAGGTTCAAGCAATGGGTCTGGCAAGAGCCCTCCCAATGTGAAGCCCAGCAAGCTGTAGGTTTTCTTTCTCACCTCCCTGCTCCCCAAAGGGTGCACTCCTGCCCTCCCACCTTGGCTGTGGCTGCTGCCAGCACACGAATCTTGCTCCGTGGGCTGGGTTGCACTTGCTGAGAGTGTCAAAAGCAAAGCCTGTGTGAGCAAGTCCTGAAGGGCTGGGGACCTTTAAGTTGTCCCCTGACACCAGGTGCAGGTAAGTCAGTGCCACGCAGCAGGTTGGCAGCTGATGGGTGGGCAGGGAGAGGTGGGCAGAGGGGAATGAGCTGCAGTCCTGCAGCTCAGCACGTGGGGATGGCTTCACGGAGCTGCATCTGTCATGACCAGCCCTCTGGGTCTGGGCTCAGGCTTGTGGCTGGCTCAGTGCTTCTGGAAGCTGGAGGCCCATGCACTCACCCACCTGCACACCAGCACACCTTACCTCTACACCTCACCACCACGGGAGGTGCTCCTGGCTGAGCTGGCTGGAGGGATGCTGCGTCCCACTCCCAGGGGAAGCTGAACTCCTCCAGTCCAGTCCAGCCCAGCCCAGCCCAGCCCTCATCTATGCTGAGCCCAGACTGTACTAAGGGCAGCCCCAGGGAGAGCCTTCCTGAATTACACAGTCACCTGCAAAGGGCTTGATCCTAAGGAGATTTTTTTTTTTTTTAGCTAAAATCACCCTTTCTTTCCCCACCTTTCCTCCAGCTGGCAGCCCAGCAGCTGTGCTGGTCCTCACCTCCTCCCAGTCCCTGTGGGCCCATGGGCTTGTGCTTGCTGCTGGGGTTATCTGAGGTGGGGGTGGTCCCACCTCTGCCTGCATCCCCATGGGGGATGTGGTACCTGCACAGCCACAGCTGGGAGGCTCTTCCCAGCTGGTGACCCCAACGTGGCCTTTGTCCATCCCGTCTCGTCTGCACAGAAGCAGGACTGAGCTCTGACAGCAGCAGGAGCTCCGTTTCACTTTTTTTTCTCAAGTAAAGGGACATTTTCACTCTCAGTTCTATCTAAAATACCCTCTGAGGGGGTTTCTGTGGAGAAATAACCCCTTTTCCTGGTGGGGAAAGCATGCAGAGTTGCCAGCATTGGGAAGGTCTCAGGGCAGGCTTTGCTCTCTCCTCTTTTTGTTCTGGGTGGCAGCTTAATAAAAGGTGAATCCAGTCGGTGGTGGTGATTTGTCATGAGGAGGAGGAGAGGGATGTGTCCAAGCCCCAAACCCCAGGCTGGCTGCCTGTGGTCAGGCTGTACAGCCTGGGCGGGCAGGCAGGCAGGGAGGGAATGAAGGTGCTGCTGGGCTGGCACCAGGGGCTGGTTTGTGACACCTTTGTCTGGGTGCTCCCCAGGGCCCTTTGGCATTCCGGGGGCAGGGGGTGGGAATTCTCCCACCACCGAAGTGTAGAGGCTGCAGTCCCCCCCAGAGGCCCAGCAGCTGCCTCGCTTTGCACGAGATGCCGAGATCTGGACCAGCTGGGTAAGCCTTTGTTTGAAGAGAAACGGGGAGGAGGGGGGACAAAGCAAGCTGTGAGCATGGAAAACAGGCTTAAAAACAAGGCTTTCATTGGTTTCTCAGCTCCTCAGTGGTGTCACTTCATGCTGATCCCACCAGCTCAGCCCTTTGCTGCCACGTCGCCCCGGCCATCCCCACGGCTGCCAGCCCTGTGTGGGTCTGGCTGTGCTGTGGTGCCCTTGCCAACAGAGCAGGGCAGCAGATGGAAATCTCCCCCTCTTTCTGTGTTGAACCTCGGACACCCTCCCACTGGCCAACGTGGAGCTGGTACTCTTCACCCTCATCCACCCTTGTGGAAAGAGGGAGGTCTTCAATTTCTGCACAAGTCAGACCTGCATGGTGCTGCCCTGGTGACACCCACCTTTTAGGGAGCTGGAAGCAGAACAACCCCAATCTGGAGGCTGAGCCAGCCTTGCACTTTCCCTCTGGATTAACCATGGCACTGCCCGTGCTCAGTGGCTCCGTGGCTGTGTCACAGAGCCCAGGGTGCAGCCGTGCAAAGGCCCAGCCCAGCAGTGGCAGCGGGGCTGGCGGTGTGACCTCCACACCGTGGAGGGCAGTGCTGGGCAGGAGGTGACAGCACAGAAAGTGGGGTACCTGCTCTGGTTGTTGCTGCTCCCATGTGGCCTGGGCTTCCAGGCAGCTCTGCTGGGCTGCTCAGTGACAGCCTGAGCCCCATCCTGCTTGGGAAGCTGGTGATGGGCTGAGGATGGGAGATGCTTTCCTCCCCAGGTGCCAGGGAGCTGCACTGCCCCCAGACACTCTCACTGCCAGAGAAACCCTCCTCCCCGCTCCAGCACTGCTCCCCAGGGGCTATGGCGGGGGCAGATGGGAAGCTGCCCCTTGGTCTTGCCCTGATGACTTGCAGAGGGATTTGAAGGCATGAGAAAAGCCTTAAAAAAATTTCTTAGTGAATTGTGACTTTGTGATCCCTCACTCCCGTGGGAAAAGGGCTTGCAGTAGCTCCCCAGGGAACGCTGCCTGTTCTCACCACCACCACCTCCTCCCACAGACCTATGCAGCAGGAGACCCCAAACATTTCCCACCTGAGGGCTTGCAGCTCCAGGTCATCCAGGACCAGGCAGGAGCACATCCAGCAATACCTGAGGGTCTCCTTCCTCTGGGAGTCCCCAGGCTCCCCTGCACCCACACTCACTCAGCATTTCCAACAGCCTGTGCCAAGGATGGTTTTTATCTGCCAGTAGAGTCTTCACCTCTAGGGTTTCAAAATCACCCTTGAATGGGCAGTGCTGGCCATGAAGGGTCTTGGGAAGAAAACAGCAGGAGCAGGCGGCTTTGGACTGGGGTGGTGAGCAGAGTACAGCTGGGACAAGCTTAGCTCTGTGCCTGGAGATGCCCACGGACAAATTACATCAGGAAGTGGCACAGGGAAATGCAGGTTTGAAGCTGGGGCTGATTGAGGGAGCTGAACTGATGGCCATTCCACAGAGAGCATTGGGAAGGAGCCTGGCTAGCACTGGGACACACCAGGCTGAGCTGCTCTCATTCCCTACAGGCACAAGGAGCAGGGAGGGGCCACCTGAAATCTCCGGTTGAAGATAATAGTGGTGGCAACAGAGAGGGCAGAGACATTCCACAGAAATGCTCCAACACACCGTAGGAAAAAAAAAGGTTTTATTATCACCATTATCAACGTTTTCATTAGCTTAACACTGAATTGTAAATCACTCAATCATTACATATTGTCTGAATAAAACCTACAGACAGGAAAAAAGTATAGCAGAATCCTCTCCTGACTACAGACGAGTGGCCGGCGTCCCACCGGCGCTGCCGGGACCGCGTCCCACCTTCCACCCAAGGCAGCCCGGGCACCTGGCAAGCCCCTCGCCACCTGGGCAAGCAGGCTGCCCAGCTCCATTGCCTGTGTTCCCTCTGGCTCCACAGAGATTACACCTCACCAAATGATGTTAAAAACCTCCAAAAAAGTTTTGGAGAGGGTTACAGAGGCCCAGAAGAGCAGATCTCGGCTGCCCCCACTCCTACGGCAAAGCAAGGGGAGTGCAGTGCGCCTGCAAAGTTTTCGTGGAGCAATTAATGAAGTAAAAAGGTTTAACCCGTGAAAGCAGATTTCCCTACGGTGGCCAGGCCCTGGCAGCGGGGAACAAGGCAGAGCTCCAGCACGGTGGTGGGGGAAGGTGGGAGCGTGGATGGGCTGGGGTGGCCCCATCCCCGAGCAGAGGCCAGCTCTGCCGCAGCGCCCCGGGGCTCCCGGCGGGCAGCGTGGGATGGGTGTGTCAGTGCAGAGAGATGCGGCGGGCAGCCTCAGTCCCCTCGGGTTGGAATAAGGCCTCGTGTCGAGAGGGAAGTGGGAACCCACGTGGGGAGCAGAGGGCGCTGGGGAAAGCAAAGGGAATGTGGAGGAAAGCTCGCTGGGAGCTCCCCTTCTCCCTGGCCAGCACAGAGGCAGCTCCCTCTCTGTCTTCTCCTGGCTGTTGGCAATGGCACATCCCGCCTGCCTGGGCTGCCAAGCCCCTGCAGAAGACCCCTAGCTCCTTCCACGGATGGGAAAGGAAGGACCCCCTGTAGTTTGAAGGTGGGACTGCCACAAAACGTGGGCAGAACATGGGCATCCCTGGTGGGTGGCAGGCCATGGCAGTGCTGCGTGAGGGGGGTCTCGGGGGAGGCACTGCATCCCCAGGATGCCCTTTCCACTGTGCAGGGAACAGCTTGCAGGGAGCAGGAGGAAGACAATGCCAGTGTGGTGACGCTGGGGAAACATGCCTTAGGTTCACTCTCCAAACCTCACTTTCCCTTGCTCCAAAGCCAAAACCAGCTCCAGGTCAAGAAGATGGAATCACCAAAGCAGAGACCAGTGTGCAGCACTGGGTAGGGAGCAACAGCCCCAAAGAAAAAAAACTGCTGCAGGATTTAAATGTCCAGGCTGGCGTTTAGTGGGACCTGGAGCCCTGGTGGGCAGGTATCCTAACGAGATGCCCAGGCAGCTACAAAACCCAGCTCCTGCAAAGCTTGTGGGGTGGCTTCAGCAACGTGTGCCTCGGTCCTTCCCTTGGGCTGCTTCTGCTCCCATCGTGGCTCAGTGAGCAGAGCTCATGGCTGCCTGGGCACTGTGTGTGCCCACATGGCCCCTCTGCCAGACACAGCCCTTCCCTGCCCACACACGGGGGGCTCGGCCCACGTGACGTGCCCAGCGTGAATGCCAAGGCTGCCCAAGGACCTGGCCAAGCTGGGTTTAACAATACAGCTTTGGTTGCCATTTCAGCTACTGGGAAGTCACGAAGGGAAAGGCCTTGGGTCGTCGCCTCTGTTTGCTGGTGCTCTGGAAAGGGCTGGTGCAGGGTCCTTCTGTTGCAGCCACTAAAGTGCAAAGAACCAAATGCTACAAGAAACTCTCCCCGGTTCCTCTCCTCCACCAGGATAAGAGCAGCTACCATGGGGAAGGGAGGGCAGAGGGTGTCGACACCATGAGAAGAGCTTGACGTTCCCCAGGGATGAGCGTGATTCTGCTGTTGTGGGTGAGCAGCTGGGGTTGGACGTGTGACTGCCAGGTCACTGGGATGTGGCCACTGAGCAGGAGTCCGGCAGTGAGAGCTAAAGCCACATTTTGAGAACACCTAATCACTTGCCAACTCCCTGTGGAATTACCACGTTCACAGACACACACCTTAGCGGGTGTGCACTGGGGTAAACACGAAAAGGCTTTCTCTGATTGTTCTCTTTTCACTGATCATTCTCTTTTCTAAAAGTTTGGCTCAATTGGTAGCTGCAATTTCCTTTCAGATGCTCCCTTCAGGTCTCAATATGCCCTGGACTCCTCTACTGATGGCGCTTTGCATTCACACGTCTCTCTCTCTCTCCAAAGCCTTTCACAAAAACCAGAAATTCTTCCAGCATTCCCTAGGGCTCCCAGCACCACTGGGACCTGCTGCCTGCACAGCCAGTGGCCTGGCAAAGTTGAGAACAACACGGACATTTGTCCTATGGGAAATGCTGGGAGGAATCCACAGGCAATGGACTGGGATGCTGTTTTGAAGCTTTTATTCTACGCACTGCATCAATGATGGAGCTGACTTAAAATCCAATATCCCGATCCTGCCACTTTGGAAAAATCTTTAGAGTAGCCCAACACTAGCAAAGTTCTGAAGAATGGCCCACGACAGCCTGTGCCTGTCTTACACCTCAGTCCCCCGTGATCCCCTGAGAAGGTGCAATCTCTCTGCCTTGGGTGGAATTTTCTAACAAAATGGACAAATACCATCTATGAAATGGACAAAATAACCCACAGAGCCTTTCAAGAAGAGCAGCCCAATCTGCTGCTCTGAAAAAACCCCTCCCTTTAGCCTGCCCCTGGTATCTAGAGGAAAATAGGCAGCTGTCAGGCAGAACTCAAGTGGCCCCAGAGTGCAAAGGCTTTTTTGCTTTATCAGGGCTACAATGGCAGTGGGAACCATTCTCGTCGAGTTACAAATACTAGATAGCCTAAGAAAAACAGGAGATTGAAACAGTCATGAAGTTTATACTGAAACTATTTTTTACCTCTGTAGTATGAAGTCACCTACAGCTGTTTCTTTCTTCACCTAAGAGAGATCTCATGTCGATGGGCACAGACACTCACAGAGAAGTCTATAGGATGAATTTATCTCACAAGGCAACAGCCCAGTCTTTGTTTTTTTTACAATCAAAGTTAATATGGATCTTTTCCAAAAGTGATGTTGTTGAGATTGAAGACAATTATAAACTGTATCAACAATATGTACTACAGCCTGCAAGTCACAATCTGTGCACACCCAATGAATATATTATTGCTTGGTAGCCTATTAGACTTTCTTTATAAAAAGATTTTTATACAGAGTACAGGATTATGACAAAACTAGCTAAGTAGTTCTCATCTTGAAAATACAACATCGATTCTTTCAACAAAGTAGCTGAGAGTTAATGAACGATAACAGATATTTACTAATAATTTTATGGCCAGTTTGAACAGAATTTCTTATAGGACTCTTTTCTGGTGTTTATTTACATATGCCTCTTTTCTTTTGGAAAAAGTTGATAAAATATAACAAGGAACATAGAAATCAAAAGAATGAGTAAACTTCATACCAAGAACATCAAACATTTTTGAAAACACTAAATTATAGTACCTGTTAAAAAACATACATATCATTTTGTCTTTAAAGAAAAATATTTTTCCTGTTTTAAAATATTACCAACAGCATGTAATAAACTAACTTAAAATGAGTTTCATAAAAAAGTTGTCTTGCTGTCTAAACGTTACTAAACATGCTTAGGTTGAGATTCTGTTAACTGCCTCAACATCTTAAAAACAGCTCCTTTACAGGAACTTGTGATATTCATACTCCAGAAGACCTGCAAATTTAGAACAGTACAATGATAAAGGAACTGGTAGCTAGGAACAATAAATATCTATTTTCAGTCAAAGCAAATAAATCTGCAATGTCCTTTGAAACAATCCATGGTCAGAAAGTGCTGGCCCTCACCCTGCCCACAGTGCCTGCAGTGCACAGGGATGCTCCACCCTGCCCACACGGCTCTGGCTGCAGGATGGGGACCTATGGATGGAATTGCAGAGTGAGGACCTTGGGCATCCCAGCTGTCTTGGGGCAAAGGGAAAGAAACACCAGGAGACTGGGAAAATATCACTTCTTTTTTGTCTGAAGAAACCAGGACCAACCACGGTCACAGCTGCTTTTTGCTCAGAGGACAAAGCCACATGCGAGGCTGCTGTCCCTGTGTCCCACTGGGGAGAGATCATTCTGCTCTCAGGGATGCTCTGAGCATCAGGATTTCTTTGCTCCATAACGTAGGCAACATTTAGGGACTGGCTCTCCATGTTTTTTTTGGCCAACAATCCTCCCCTTTACCTTTACAATGTAGCACCTCATGTACAAGGAACAGAGAATCAACCCCGAGTTGGGCAGGTATGTCTCTCTCCTCAGTCTCACCCCTCATAATCGTTCACCAATTCAAAAATACTGTAATGTCTTTTTTTTTTCCCTTTTATTTAAGTCTCCTGCTCTTCTTCTCTCCTTCTGCCCCTGATTGTAACCACAGCAAGACTCAGGTACAGGAAAAGACTCAGTCAGGACTTGCAAAGGGGATGAAAATTCAGTTTTCAGCTGCTCATCACTCTGGCAAACTGCTCCTTTGTACACAACCACACTGGTAATCCCAACTCTCATATCACAACACCTTAGACAGAAATTGGCCAGCCAAAGTTTGGGGGTAAAAAGGGTGAGGCTTTATAAAAATAGGCTATTCCAAGCCTGAGACTTATCTTGGATGCTGTACTGGGAGTATTACAACAAAGGACAACTAGAAGAATTCTTTTTTGACTGCAATACACCATGGCCAGTGCAGGAATCATGGGTATGAGTGAAGCAAGAATTTAGACTGTAGGGTAGCATGCAACTCCCCTGGCCTCGCTCTGTACCCCGCGGGCACTCCCAGAAGGGCTCCTGCGAGTCTGCTTTGCAAAAGAAGGTCACCTGCACTTGCCAGTTCATGTGACTGTGCTGTGCTTGGCAGCCAGGGACTGCAACGTTCACTTACTGGGGAGAAACAGGACTTGGAAGTGAGTAAAACAAAAGCGAGAAGCACTGGACCACGATCAACCACGTAAAAAATGCAGAAGAAAACAGGACAGAGCAGACTGTTAAAGTGCCTCCAAATTACAGAACTGGAGATCTTAACAAAAATAACACAACTAGAACTGTTAACTTCTTTATTTTACCCTGACAGTGACCTTTTGGCGTGATTAAAACCAGACGGAAGATAGTCCTCACTTTAGGAGTCCTGTGGTAACTAAACTGATCCTCAGTGAGCTTGCAGAGCTTTTGGAGGGGCAGGAAACAGACACGTCGCATCTGCCAGGCACACAGGAACTGAGCTTCTCGACAGACAGCCATTAAACAAAGTTTTCTGGGGGAATATTTTTGGCATATATCGTCTCCTACTCCCCATTAAAAACTGCAAAAATGCTGCATTCATCTTACTGGACACAGGAAACTCAGGATTAACTTGGCTCTTACTGGTAGATAATGTCCAAACTAAGTACCAATACAAAGGTTTCGGCATAACTTAGACAGAAGCCCTGTTGCCAGGTCTGGCATGTACCTGGAGCTCCCCACAGTCCTTTTAAAGTTGTAGTTATTAAGAGATCCAGTGCTACAAACCACTAAATCTACCTATTCTATTCTAGTTCATACACATATTGTACAATATTGCCTAGTACTCACTACATACCAAGAGGAAAAGATGCTGACTTGAATTACAGTAAATGTGCTTTTTTTAAAAAATAAAAATAAAAGAGAGAGCGCCACAACATAGTTTGACCAGCATGCAACAAACTTTCTTCAGCTAATATATAGAAATTGTCTAATACGATTAGAAAAAATAATTAGTGAGAGGCCAGAGACATATTTGATCAAAGAAATTAAGAGATTTATCTGAAATGTTGAGGCTTTTGCCACTGAAGACTCAAAAAACTAGTCATTCTATGTCCCTTGTCCTCCTTCCCTCTCCTTTATATAATTTTTTTACAGATTATTGTAAGGCCTATTATTTTTGCATCTATCCTGTAATTTATCTCAAAATAATTTAAAATGCCATAGACAAGCTAGGACCAAAAGCAACTGCTTTTACCATCCACTCAACACTCATGCTTTTATTCTAACAAAGCTGAGGTCCACATGCAGAAATAAACGCTCAGTAATTCTCCACGACAGGTCAAGAATCTGCTCATTCCTACACGTGACATGGGACCTTCACTTTTAAGCCACAAAGCAAAATATCTCCAAAAGCTTATTCTGGGACAGCAGTCATCAGATCCTCATTTAGGAACTAAGACAAAACCTAGCCAAAACACAGCTATCAACAGAAAATCTTGGGAGATTCTCTGTGATTCTGGATAATTCAATTGTCTGAAGGATCCAGCACACTTCCTCTGGCAACAGCTGCCACAGCTCAGCAAATGTGCTTTACTTGTTCACAGCTGGTGTTGCACTCCAGTGAAAGAACGTAACCTGCTGTGTTGTCACATTCCTCACCCTCTACCTCTCCATACTTTGGGGATCGCACCTCCTGCAGGACACTGGACAATGTCTGTGTACTACTGAGACTGCCTAAGGCTCCCCTCTCTCCACGAGGAAGGTTATGTGCTCTCCAGCACCTTCTTGTCAGGTGGCAAACTGAGGTTTCTTTCTTCTGCACTGCCAGAAAACCCCCCTTTCCTCTCCCACGGCAGAATAAAACAGTCCTGTTTCAGGTCAGTGCACAGCACAACAGGAAGGGCAGCATCTCCAGCAGATATGTACCGGTACAAAGGAGATGAAGGAAAAGCAGGAGATAGAAGACATCATGACTGAAGGATGCACAGCAACGAGCAAAGGAGTCAGCAAATTGCAGAACCTTGTATCTGACAATACAAAACATCTCAAGCTGCAAGTGTGATGTTCAGCTCCCACTTCTAGTGTTTTGGGGTTTTTTTTGGGAGCAAAATTGCCGTTAATTAGCCTGCTAAACTCGAACTCTGTTTAAACTGTCTGGTCTAAGTAGGCGCTACTTGTTCTCCCACCAAGTATGCTTCATCAGCAGTGTTAGACACGTAATGCAGTAAAGACACTTGCTGGTAATTTGGCACAGTTTGAAAACACAGCAACAACAGTGTTACAGCTAACATGACTCAGTGACAGGGAACTGATTCTAAAGAAAGAGTTGCAGGTTTCTTTCTTTTTCTTCCTCTCAGAAAGACAGATATCATAAAAAAAACTAATGCTTCCTCTTAAACTTTCTGTTCCTGTTCTTTTTAGGCCAGACATTGGCCTCTGAATTTTTCAGGTACTTTCTCGTGAAAGAATCCATATGAGAAATTTCTAACACGCACTGTTAAGAGAAACTCATTCCTTACTCGCCCCAAATTCTTTCAAATGCTGCAACTTTCCAGGGTTAATATTGATCTGAAACAAGGGTCCAAGAATGACAGCGAGAGAAGTGAAACAAGAGGTGTTATGTCTAATTTGACAACTAGGACTCATGCCCCATGGCACCTCCTCCTCGGATGGAGAGGGCACAGTGCCCTCCCCCTCGTCTTCTGTCTAAGGTCACTGGTTTATCCTCCTCTTCCAGCTCCACAAGAACTGATTGAACATGCATTGCGCTTGAGGTCAGAGTTCCAGCAAACAAAACCTTGACAGCATGTTTAAAAAACAAAAGCAGTTCCCCCTTCCTTACTCACTAAGACCTGTCACAGCAGGGTCCCACTGTGCTCTCCAGGGAAAGCTGTGAGGACTGACGCAGGAGCGGGCCTGTAGTGGGATCTACCATCGAGGAAGTTGGGAAGAGCTTGTACCAGCCGATTGCTAAAGTTGACAAATCCAGTTCTTCCAGGAGAACCCTGGCGACTCCCATGAAGTGCTTGCGCTCCATGCGTCCATAGTTTCCCCAGACTATCACCTTAGGGACAAGAAAGGGGAGCACAGTTAATCCTCCCACTTGGGAAGCACAAGTCTGACCAATCCCTCTTTTCTACTCATCCAGCTTCCTGGAGCTTTACTACAGCCTGAGAAGACCTGAAAGATTTACTCTACCCACAGGTGACATGAAGCTCTGGCTGATGATTATTACTTTCATATTTTAAGCACATGTTTACAAATCCTAATGTTATCAGATTTTTTTTTTTCCCCCCATGGAAAAGAGGTAGATGTGCATGTGGATGAGACACCATTCTGCTGGACAGGGACAGCACCTGCACAAAGCATCCCTGGAGCTGCAGTCCAACACCTGCAGGTAAAACCTGGTCCTGGCACATAAGAGGTGTTGGACACACCAAAAGGTGGCCTGGGGAGAACGGGAAGAGCTCCTGATCTGGAAAAAGAAACCAACAAAAAAAAAGGTGGGCAACAACTTGGGTTGAAAGCCAGCAGTTTGAGGAGAAGAGCACGTTTTAGTTTCTGCACACAGAGTTTGTGGCACGGGGCAGATGGAAAGGAGGCACAGGCACCCACCTGGAGGAGGGGCAGGAGCCAAGCACTGGCAATGGGACCGGAGACGCAAGGGGCACACGTGAGTGACATGCAGGGCACAGACGGCCCAGAACGGCGCCCAGACACACAGGAAGGGCTAATGAAAGAGCTGGCAGGCGAGCAGGGAAAGCTGAGTCACACTTACGACATGATGGAGACCAGTGGGTGGAACAACAGATGCAGTGAGGGTCATGGGCTTAGGCATGCTGGAGGTCTGCACGTGGCCAAGGGGCCCTGTGTGGCTCAAGACAAAGGTGACGACTGACTGCAGAGTGAGTCCGTGTTCTGAAGAGGAGAGGATGAGCAGGATGGGTTATGACAACCATAGTGATCTCTGGCTAATCCTGGCATCTTCTTTCCCTAGGCTCCAAATAACCACAACGTTACAATTTTCTGTAAAACGAGGTAGGAGAGGCAACGGATGACAATCAAAAACCAAAAATGCACCCTCCAGGCCAGCAGGAGATGGAGCAAGCCACTGCACAAAGTGGCTTGGTGCATGGCTAACAGCAGAGAGCCAAGCTCCTCATTTTTTTCTTGGAATAAGTGCCTTTCCTGGCAACGAGGCAGAAGATAAGGAAACCCATGCAAGGCATGAGCAGAACAAGCCAGGTCCCACTCCATTTCAGTCAAAAATGTGCAGTCTTGTTGCATTAGGGGAAAATGCTTCTAATCAAGGTAAATGAGGAAGAAGTCAGTAACGAAAATACTCCATCAGGTTATCTGGCAATTCATATGCCAGTCGAGGTAAACAACAGAAGCAACTCATGGATTAATTACATTAGTATTACAAATAGATTTTAGCCAGGCTTTATTGCATGGAAATGATTTTGATATGAATTAACAATGCAAATTACTCTTTCCTCTGGAAATATAGGTACAGAGTTGAAAATATGAGTATGGCAGAAAATGTATGGCAGCAACAGAAAAGAGATAGAAAAGGGTGGGATATGTGATTGGGTGATGGCAAAACAGAGTGCTCTCAATGTGTGCAAACACAGAAGACAACCCATTCTGCAAGATTGTTTAGCACCTATAGGTACCACCTATCTCCTAACTGGGTGGGAAAAAAAGAATTAAAGAAATAAAAATCAACCTTTTCCTGGTAGGCATTCATGGTACCTGGCAGGGTGTCAGATAATAATCAGCTTGAGTATGAAAAAGAAAGGGTTTCCTTTCCATTTGTTACGTTCAGATCGAGTGCATTTGGTTTGATGAAAACATTGGCTTTTCCTCGTCTATGTTAATTATCCAGATCCCTTGCCAGACTTAGTATCTTCCATGAGAGATGGACGAGAGAGGGGGGCAGACCTGAGACTTGCTCATCTTACCTGTAATACTTTGCCCTGGGGACTCTCAGCAAACAGTAACACCTGATTGTACAAAGGGTCTAATGATTTGCGAGCCACCTTTGTCTTCTTTTTCGCAATGCACACGCCATTCTCTAGCAGGTAAGCTTTGATGTAAGCAGCTGGAAAAAACAAACACGGTCAAATATGAAGAAAATCTTCATGCTCACTTTAGAAAAGACAGAGTGCCATGTCTCAGGTATTTCTAAGGAAGGCACTTGCAGCAGGGAAAAGGTCTGCCCAAGCAGCCTTGTTTTCAGTACCACGTACAGGCTGCTTAGAGCTGCCAAAGCCAAGCAAAATTAAATTTTTTCCTATTCACAAGCATTGTGGGAGGCTGGGGTTCAGGGAATCACTTTAGAAGACCAAAGCATCCTACCTGGCAGTGTTTTGGAGCCGGGTTTTGGTGTCAGTCCCCGAGCCTGAATGATATCCACTTCCAGCTGCCCATTTCGCTCCTGCAGGCCAATTTCCACGTCCCCTAAAACAAAATGTCAAAATATACAGAAGACTTTAAAAACAATATCCTTGGGCTACTAAAATGTTAAAAAAGCCAATCTTCATGCTCCACCTGCTACAAGGTGAAACAAACTCTCTGTGCCTTTTCTCCTCCTGCGTTACTCTGCAGCAGCTCCACAGTGACTTCAGGCCATATTTTCAAAAAAAAACTCGACTGGAAGCCCAGCATGGCTTTGGTGGCTCAGTCTCCTACTCTTTGTGGCAGCAAGCCTCTCATCTCTCCCAAATGGAAAAACCTAGGATTGCAGGCTGCTTTGGGAAATGCAATTATAATAGAACATAACAAAATTCTTACAGAGCCTGGTGGGCCCTACAGAGAAAGAAAAACTCCAAGATGCACAGGAGGCATTTTTGGAGTTTTAGCTACATTTTACTTAGTCTGTGCCTTTCAGAGCTGAGGGAGAAAAGCACAAAGCTGCTGCTCTCCTCCTAATGCCACACTCGCTGCAGTCAGCAAAACCTTTCAGCCAAGCACGCTCGATTTAACAGAGAAATGGAGCAGGACAGTGTTAGATCAGCAGATGCTGGACACATTATTAGACGGCTTGTAGGAGCTGTCTGTTCAGGACTAAATTAAAGCCACCCAATTCCTGTGTGTTCCTTACCCATGGAGGTGGTGGCCAAGGTCTGACGGCCAACAAACTGTGCAGGGCCCATGCTCCCCAGGAAGTCACTAAACTGCCCAGCAGATGCCAGATGGACTCCACTGAAATTCAAGCTGCAAAAGAAAATTATTTTGGCAAGTGGTTAATTTGCATTCTAAAGCAACCCAGTAACTAAAGAACCAGATTTAATATATCTTTGAAATGAATGACTTCTACAGAAGCCTTTTTCCCTTACAAAACTCACTGATTTCCACACAGTTTAGTACCACAGAATCCATTTAAAATCTCCTTCCTTGTACAAAAAACCCCAATAATGACTGCAGTCACCAGTTGGTCAATACTTGTTTAGATATAACTGAATTGTCTCTAAGAAGAATCTCTGCCATCTCAGGCTCATATGTGGCCTGTCACCTCTTCAGGTAGCAAATTCCTAGAATAGCTTATAGGATCTCTCTTAGTAACCATCCCTTCCCAATCCTCATTTCTGGGGAGGAAATAATGCATCTAGAGCAGCAGATAAAAGTGGAGGAGGAAGGTGAGCATCAATCTCCTCGGGATTCAATTCCCTGTTTATTTATCAAACACACAGAGAGCAATACATTTCCTTTTTGACCAGAGGGTCCCATTTCCTACTGCTCAACACCAAAAACATCCATTCCATCCACTTTGTGGTTTTCATACCTGCTTTCATGACTGTAGTCACAAAGAGGATGTGAACACTGGTGGCAAGGCTAAGGGACAACCTCCTCCAACACCAGCAATACCTCTGCTGCAGTGACCACAGCAAAACAGAAGCTGTTGGGTGGTCAGAGCCTCCAAATTTAGTCACCAGGCACTGAGGCTGATCGACAGTGCAGCCAGAGGTGCTGGTCACTGCACTTGGACAGGTGTGCAGCAGCACAAAAATGTCAAACCCTGTAGTACACTGATACAAATCAAGATTTACCCACTCGTACCCCTGACTTACGCAGCTGTTTCGGAGGTTGTAGAAAAACTTGCTGCAAATGGTGAGGAGGAGGCTCGAGGCCAGCATTTGACACCTACATTTGTCCTGCAGGCATCTGCCAAGCCACGACACAGCTGCTGGAACACGCGTCAGGAGCTTTGTGCCGGGATACCCACGCTGCCGCGCCGGGTGTTGCTCTCTGCCTGCCGGAGTCAGGCACAATTACAAACCTCCCCCACTTCTCCAAACGTCCTTGGAGGGGGGCAGTTACCCACGTAATGATGCAGCCCCCTGTTCCCCGAATTCCTTTCTCACCGAGGATGCTGTGAGGAGGCCGCACGTTGGGTACAAGTGACGGCAGAGAGGAGCCCTGCCTGCGGGGTGGGCTGGGCACCGCAGGCTCTCACACAGCTGAGTCAGCCACAAAGACTCACTGATGCCCCCCTGCAAGCCAGTTACATTTAAAAGACATTAAAAAGCAACGAAATTCTTTTAAAACCCCATTCAACCAGCGGTGTGTTAATTTCAGGTTGGGATTTCAGCTCTCATTAGCTATTTGCAGACCTGCTCTCAGCCCCACGGGAATATTTATTTATTCTGACAAGGCAGGAGGATGCCAGCACACACACCTCAGCATCTCACCACACACGGGACTGAGAGGACACGTCACGAGCACAGGTTCACGGGGTGGCTCAGCTCCCTGTGACAGGGGCACTGCATTAAATGGCCTGACCTTTCCACAGAGCACTGCACCTCCCATCTGTGCTGACCTGGCTCTTTGAGAAACCTGGTTATTGCTGTTACACAGGGAGCTGCTGAGCCATCAGCATGGAAAACCCTGCCCTTGAGCTCCTTACAAATGTCACCTTTGTGGAAAAGGATGATGGAGGAGGGTGTCTCAGGATCCTGGGTGACAGGCTTGGGAGAGGCTCTGCACAGACGTATTTTCCCCAGTTCAGTGGTTTTTTCATCTGCATCCACTGCTTGCACGAACACGCCAGGTGATATTTTGAGATACAACAGAAACAGTGGTATTTATTGTTGGCATTAATAGCAGAGAAGGCTTAACCTTTTTCTTAGTTTTCTGTCACCAACTCCTCAGTGGCACAAGGTGCATCCCCGGTGTCACTGTCCAACTGTGGCACAGGGCCACACTCTGCTCCCTGTGGGTACACAATTCCTGCCCTGCCAGGGCAGCAGCACCCCCAGCACAGGACCAGGGCAGAGGTGCTGGATTTGTGGCCAGGCTCCCCAGGATAAACTGTGCACAGAGAGAGACAAACCCAGGGCTGGAAAACCCGCAGGGACATGGGATGGGAGAAGCAGAGGAAGAGAGAGCCCAGAGCCAGACAGGCTTTATCAGGCTCATGGTTTGCCCATACAAGGAGGGAAGAAGTGAGTCCTGGTGCACATGAGGACCAGCAAGACTCTGTGACCCTGCTGGCTCAGGCGTTTTGGGCTGCACACATAGAGTCAAAAAAGGATGAAAACTAGTGCTTAGAGAACTCAAAATAGTTCAGGAAAAAGGAGACCTGACAGACAAAGACGTAAGATTCAGCAGGAGATGAATGGACCATCAGCCAGAAGGTAAATGTTTTCTTTATTCTCTTCAACTCATGGAAGATAAATGGGCCAAGCTCGGGTCTCGCTCCTGCCCTGGGGAGTGTGTGACCTGAACAAGCACGTAAATAACACTGCCAAGACAGCTCACAGCCGTTCAGGGAAATGTTCACTGCTGTGCTCGGAACAGATGCTTGGGCTAATTAACAAGATGCTGAGGACCAGGACAGAGGAGGGGAAGCCCATGACTGAGTGAAGCTGAGGGCTACGAGAGTTCACAGCACACCCAGAACCAGGTCTTGGAGCAATTCCTCTCTGTGAGGAAGTCCAGCCATGTTACTGCAGAGGGGACACAAATCTGAGAGAAGACCACCCACAGAAACTCCACATGCTGCAGGACAGCAGAGAAGAGAAATGCCTCTGGCCCCTGAGTACTCAAAATAATTCACTAAACCACTTCCTCTTACCTGCTGGGGAGAGAATCACATCAGAGGCTGATGTCAAGTATTCGTCTGCACTTTATGCATGCGTGGAGAGAAGCCACCTGTGCTCTCTCACCAGCCCACCCCTCCTCTGGTCTAGTGGGAGGTGTCCCTGCCCATGGCAGCAGGGCTGGAACTAGAAGACATTTCAGGTCCCTTCCAAGCCGTTCTGTGATGCTATGAATGCTGCTAATAAAGGCTCTGCTCTGCCCACCAGCTGGGGCAGCTCAGGAGAAAGTAAAAGCACCTGCTAACGGAGCAGCTGATGCTGCAGCCTGCATCAGTGCTACAGAGGAAAACAGCAGGAGAGCACGAAGGGTAGTCTTAAGAAGCAAAGGAACAAGAGCTGTTGGGCTAAAGGTGAACCAATGTCAACTGGAAGTGTTTATAGCAAAGCAAAGGCTGCTGTTTCCTCCACAGATTCAGAAATTGGAGGGCTCTGGATGACCTTGAAATGATGAATGCTCCTAAGTGCAAACTACAGTGAGAGGGCAGGACACTGCTGCAGGGACACCAGGGCTGGGCCACCAGCACACCCCTGCAAGCAGCTGCTGCCTGAATGAAGCTGCTGCTGCTGCTGCTTTCTAACACTGAGGCTGATCGATCCCAAGGGGAATGGCAAAGCTCACTTAGAAACACAGGCCAAGGTCAAGACTCCATCACGCTGGATAACAGCCCTAGTTAATAGGTTTACTAGCACTATATGAAACTCAGTATTAGGTTAGACAGTTAATGTTCCCCACTGTTGTTATATTTGACTGGAAGGAGAGACATAGGGAATTAATTCTTTAATAGATTATGCTGTTAGCTGGTAGAACTGACTGCTATGTTGCACAGAGGCTGACCTTTTGAAGTGCAGCTTTATTAGGCAGTAGAAGCAGCAGCTCTAAATCTTGGCTCTGACCAATTCCTGGACATATATTTGGGTATTGCCAATAACCATGGAATGGAAACAATTTCTGGAAAAATCATAAGCTACCTCCAAGAAAGCCAGTGCTTCTCCCTTGAGGGGAGAGGGAAGGGGAAAATAAAACTGCAGAAATTTAGTATGAATGTGAATTAAAAACAGCAGGAACCCATTATCAGAATAGACTAAATTTAGGATGCTCAAATCCAGCTTCTGTCAAGGGCTCAAAGCTGTGATGCTGAGGTGAGGGGGACACGTACAGTGAGATTGGTGGGACAGATCTTCCCCATTCACTCACTTTTCCTGCAGCTAAAGCAGAGAGGAAAAGAGCTCCAGGGACCACTGTGACTTCTTTCGACTCTTTAAATGCAATCCTGGTGCTCCCAAGAGCTGTCCCCTGCCACTCTGGAGCATGCTGCAGGCTCAGCAGACTTTTCCTGCCTGACCTCTGCAGACACTGAATTGTTGTGACCTGCCCTTGACACAAAAATCAGCTCTCCAGCTGAACCTCCACACACTGGACGTGCTGGCAGGGAGACAGGCTCCTGAAGGGATCTGCCGCAGGTGACAGTAGTGTCCCCACCGTGGGTGACAGCCAGCAGATGTGTTTCACACACATTGGAGCCATCCTGGAAAGCCCTTCTCCTCCTATTGCTAAACATGCCTCCTCCTTAAGAGGAAAAATCACTACAACCTGGTTATCACCTGTACAGAATGTCTGTTTTTAATTGTATCTGAAGAGAAATGCTAAAAATAGCAGTAGGAATAAAGAGGGAGCATTTTGCAGCTGACTTGCAAACAGCAGCTGTTAGAGCCAGCAGGGCCCTGTGACAGGACCATCTCACGCTGCAAAGAGCTGCACACAGAGAAGATTAACAGGTGACACGTGTCAGCCTTTTGTCTAAAGGGCACAAATCCTCCACTGAGCGAGGGCAGCGCAGCCTTTGAACAGCAAAGCGAAATTAATTATCTCTTCTCTGGCCTTTTGCTTTCACTAATCGTGATTTACGGGCTCTGCTTTGCCACAGCCAAATGGGAATGATTTTAACAGAGTTAAAGATTATGGCTTTGCTGTGGAATTGGTCGTAAGTTGAATACAACTCTGTTATTGACCAGAAGGCAGAGGGTGAGCACAGGGAGGTCAGTGATGCCTTCAGGGTGTCAAGGGCAAATGAAGGACATTTTGCTGGAGAATGCTCAGACCATGGTCCTCGGCCATAGGTAAGGAGGCAGAGCAGTGACAGCGGAAAGACAACACTGGATACCACTGATCCTGGGATCACTGAGCCCACCAACGCAGCAGGAAGCTGCACGAACATGAACATTGTCTGCACAGGTAGCAGCTCCCGCCAGGGCTCAACACGGGCTGCCACTCCAGCCAAACGGATAAAAAAGCCATTTCCATGCCTGAACCGTCCCTGGCACAACAGCCAGCAGGCACAGCCACCTCCCTGCCACGCTGCAGGCACGGCAGCAGGGACACACCTCGGGACAGCAGGGACAGCCACGAGAGGGAGACAAGACCCCGCAGCAGCAGCAGCGCCCGGCAGCTCCCGCACGCGGTCCCCATGCAGAGCAGGTACCAACCACCACCCCGGCTTCAGGACACAGGTGACCGACTGCACAAACCATTTCTGTCTTTTGTGACACGTTTACACCCAGAGTAAAACTGCTTGTGTGTATGGACTGGGGAACAAGAGGCTGGAGAGCAGCGCTGTGGAAAGGACCTGGGGGTCCTGGTCGGTGGCAAGCTGAACATGAGTCAGCAGTGCCCCTGGCAGCCAGGAGGGCCAACCACGTCCTGGGGGGCATCAGGCACAGCATCACCAGCTGGGCAAGGGAGGGGATTGTCCTGCTCTGCTCTGCACTGGGGTGGCCTCACCTTGAGTCCTGGGGGAAGTTTTGGGCACCAAAATATAAAAAAGATATTAAGCTGTTAGATTGAGCACAAATGAGGCCATGAGGATGGTGATGGGACTGGAGGGGAAGGTTATGAGGAGCAACTGAGGTCACTTGGTTTGTTCAGCCTAGAGGAGGCTGAAGGGAGACCTCACTGTGGTCTTCAACATTCTCATGAGGGAAAACAGAGGCAGGCACTGATCCCTTCACTCTCATGATCACAGAACTTGAGGAAACAGTAGAAAGCTGAGTCAGGGGAGGTTTAGGTCGGATAACAGGAAAAGGTTTTCACCCGGAGGGTGGCTGGGTGCTGGAACAGATTTCCCAGGGAAGTGACCATAGCACCAAGCCTGTCTGAGTTCAAGAAGTATTTGGACAATGCTCTCAGGTACACCTGGTGCCATTCTTGGAGTGTCCCGTGCACGGCCAGGAGTTGGACTCTATGAGCCTGATGGGTCCCTTCCAACAAGCACGCTCTATAACTCTGTGGATCTTAGAAGCTGTGTGCTCAAACTGGGGTTGAGATTGCACAGACCTTCTTCTTTTAAACACAACATTCCTAATCCTGATTATTTAGGAAATTTGTGCAGCAGTCTCTGAAGACTGTGTTCCTGCGCTGCACGCTGTAGGTCAGGGCGTATGAAATCTGTCCTCTGTAATGTCATTTAAGAGTGGTTTAAAGGCTCTTTGCCAGCTGCTTGCTTCTCTGCTCTTTCAAGGTAGCAGCATTTCCTGACCTACCCCTTGCAAAGATCCGTGTCCTTCCTCTCTGAGTGCACATCATGCAGTCGTCGCTTCCTTCATGGCACAGCAGCTGCTCTTTATGTATGACTGGATGGAGAACGAGCTTTTCAGAGTTTGCTTGTAAACTGATCAGGATTTGAATGCCTAGATGGACAACACTGATTTCAATGCAAAATGCTATAAAGAAAATGCAGAGCAGCTGTGCTGATCCCTCTCTCACAGCATATGTGGCTGTGCTCAGCCCCTTCCACACCCTCACTCGCTGGTGGCTGCGTATTAGCATGCAGAGTGTGTAAAGGCAGACACATTTAGGGAAAATGTATCATTAATTTCTCTCCCTGTCCGTGCGGAGTTTGTCTGACCTCTTTTCTAAATCTATTTTTAAATTGCTTCTGGGACTCTGTATGCCAGGTATCCCATTATACTGTTGCAGGCGTTTGCAGAATCAGCTTGTCAAAACCTTGTAAAACTCACAGAAAATATGGTCAGAATGCATCTCCACAGGTCAGCCAGTCCACACCCCGGTCCCAAGGCCAGAGCAGTCTTTTTTATACCATCTATGACAGCTGCTTGTCTAACCTATTCTTAAAATCTTTCCCTGAGTTTATTCCCATGCTTTGCTTTACCTTTTCCTTACAAGTCTTTCTCCAGTCCTTCATCTTTATACATTCGTCCTGAACACCAATTGTGAGATATAAGTTCAAAAAACAGACCACACACTCCCTTTTTCTTTTCCTCTTGATACCATACTTTTAAATTCTATCTTACAAGACTTTGGGACTGGTCTTGACTGTATCCGCTTGTAATGGCCACACACTTGCTGCTGTGTCTGTGCAGAAGAAATGCAGAGCCAGGCATTTGTCTGCTCCCTTCACAGGATGGGTGTAACACCCTTTTTTTGTCCAGGACCTCTGTCAAGAGAAGGGAATTTTGTGTCCTCCCCCTTGGACCAAACCCCGTTGCTGCCCCTCTGTTACACAGGTTGCACACCTCGACTCCCACGGAGCTGCACTGCTCCCACTGCCGTGGGTTCAGCCAGGTGTGCTGGGGGTGAAGCCAGACAGCTTCAACACAGCCACCCCCTGGCACACCCAGACAACAGCTATTTTCAGGAGATAACATTTTGTCTTGTTCTTTTCATGGATTAATCTACACTATCCACACAAACACCTATTTGCCACCATCTCCAGCCTCCAGAGGTGACACATTCTTCAAGAGCTGCTCCACTACGTCTAGTATGCACACGGGATGTGTCTGTGCCCAGGGTTCAGAAATTATTGCTCTGTTCTTGTAAATAAAGACACTTTTTTTTGTCCTCTTATGGCACAAACTTGCAATTAATAAGCAAGTTGCCTGAACACAGCCATGGACCCGAAGGCTTTGACTTGCACAGCTTAACTCACAGATTCACTACACGTCTACATCTAGCACAGAGCTAAACTCTCCAGCTCTATCTTTAAAAACCAGGGACAGCAACACATTCCTTCAGCCAGAAGAAATGGGGAGGGGGAAGTCTCCTCTGAGACTGATAACATATTTGACAGTTATTTCATTTGAGCCTTAAAAAAACCCCATCAGAACTCCAATTTCAGGGAGCAGTAATGTTCTGTGTAACAATCACACTCATCCATATTGCATGTTAACGTCTTTTAAATCGCATCTCACACGCAGAAGCCAAGTAGGTATCTATCAGCTGAGGAGGAAGGCAGAACTTGCTAATGTCCATTGCCCCATCTTTAAACTATTTATGGTGCACATGAGGAATTATTAATGGACTATGCATCCAACTACGTTGTCTGGGGACTGTGCACACAGCCCCTTACCCTGTCAAAGTTGATGTGAACGCTGCAGGAGCCTTCACTCTGACTGAGAAGGTATTCCACGAGCATCTATCCCTGCAGGACCAAAACCCACCCTAACCCCACCGACTGCACACCTCTCCTCTGCCAGGCAAGATCTCCAACTCTGCCTCTCAACAAGCTCTGTTCTCTCTGGGCCACTCCACTTTCTGTCACATTTTTAGCACGGTGACGTGCTGTCTTATGTGCTGTAACACATTGTACTCCGCTCGCGTATCCGATTCCTTCTGCTGTATGAATTCTGCCACTGAAACAGTGCTATAAAAACTATGCAGTGAATTCTGTACAAAGACCACCCCCATTCCCTTCCCCACCTTGCCAGGCTAGCTTCATTTTTAGCAATCACTAGTCATCTCAGATGCACTGAATAAAAGATAGCTACCTGTCTTCAGAGAGCTATTCTGTCTGTTCCCAGGAGGTTGCTGAAGGTGGGATTCACTGTATTTACTGCTGTAACTACAGCTCTCAAGGTCACATCCTTTCCAAGCTGCACAGGGCAAGCTTTACGAGCACAAAAGGATGCGCTGTTGCTGAACAGGCTGACAAATTTCTTGACATATTACAGAAATAATCTCCATGCCTTTCCTGGTTTCCATCTCAAAAGGCATTGATTTCTTATAGCCTGGACTGATATTAGCAATACGTTTCATTACATTTTTTAAAAAGACTTGGATAAAAAGAGCCCTGAAGATAATCTGTTATAAAAGAGTCTAGAAGTCCCTTGGCTTTGGAAGTCAAAAAAGAAACATTCAGTGAATAGCTGCAACGTGAATTTCCTGAATGGTGCATTCAGGCATCAAGTCTTTTGGTCATTCTTGAGTGACAGTGGATACTTTCTGGTGAAGGAAAGTGAATTTTCGCATGGCCATGCAGTCACAACCCAGGCCAGTATTTTCTCCTGCTTCCTCCCAGTTACTGCTCCAGTGAAGCAGAGAAGGGCAGAGGGTTTTCCCAGGCTAAGCCCCAGTGTTGGCTCACCCCAGCCCAGCAGGAGAACTGGTACCAGAGACAGAAGGAAGCCGAGAGGTGTGAGATGCCCGTGCTGCTGGCACACGTGCCAGGCTGTGTCCTGCATCCTGCCCTCAGCACAGCAGGGCCTTCAGGCAGGGCTCAGGCTGGCACTGCCCTCGCCATGGAGAAGAGAGGTGAGATGGCAAACAACGAGATGATTCCTTGCTGGACAGGCACGTTCAGACAATACAAGAACAACCCTCTACGTCTTTGTTAGTCACCACCTGCTGTGCCTTTCTAAGGTAAAAATCACCTGAGCTCTCCATTAACTTAATCATCTCAGCAGTAGCCAGCAAGAACAAAAACGCTATGAGTACCACTCACTAGGCACTATGGCAGCTAGCAGGCTTTTGTTCCAGGTCCATTTTTATCTTTCTGCTCCATTTTCAGGAAGAAAAGTGGTTGGCAGAAACAAGTTACATGCAAGTCCAGAATCTACTGCTTTCTGAATGCTGTACATGGTCTCATGCAGCTGCAGCAAAGCCCAGCCAAAACAAGATGTAGATCATGCAAGAGCCAGGATGGAGCTGAGATCTCTGCTGAATCTCACAGCGTTGTTTGTGAGTTATTCCTATATTCGGAATTGTAGCCTTACAGCAATCCTAGTGTCCTGAGACTACCCCATAGGCACTTGCTACAGTGGGTAACTGTTCTCTCAAGCAAATTTTTAAGTATATACATAGAAGAAAATACTCACTGCTGTAGGATTTGTAACCAGTGCTAAGATTGTTCTGGATGAATTATGAATGGAAACATCTGTGAACGTGAAAGCACAACCAATTCGAATGTAGCAGATCTGTTCTCCAATGACAGGCGAAGGACAGACAACAAGGTTAGGCAGCACATCACTTCCACACCCTGTCTGAGGGCAGACTGGAGCCACGAAGATCCCCAGACAAGGGACCAAAAAAGTGGCAGTGCTGCTTGAGATCTACAGAGATGAAAAAGAGGTGAAAAATCACTCCAAAATAGCAGGTAAGGCCTAGAAAGTGTAAGAAAAACACAGTCCAAGAGCCAGTCTGTTGTGAAGAACAACTCAGCAGACACAGAGAAGGCTTGACAGATGGTGTCCCATGTCCTCCCTGCAGCACACAAGCCAGCCTGGCTCCAGCACCTGGATACACCAGGCTTGGTGCCTGCATGGGGCAGGGAGAGCGCGAGGGAGCGAAACCCGGACACGGGATTGACTGAAAACAGCTTTGTTCAGAACAGATACCTACTTCTCCTTCTACAAAGTCTCACATTGAGTTTTGTTATATTAATTTCCTATACTAGCGCACAACCATTGCGCTACATAAAATGTGGATAAGAAGGTTGAAGGACTTTTTGTCTGGCAAAAATTTACATGAAGCAGTGTGTCGACACTGTCAGCATTTTCTGGCATGCTGTATGAGCTTAAATTCCAAGAGATGCATCTTTTAGCCCAACTAATCTTCAATATACTTCATCTTCAGGTAAAAGGAGTAATTTTTGAAAGAAGGCCTAGCATATCTCACAGGTATACCACTGCATAATAAGCCTCTCCATAAAAAAACCCTGGATTTTATGCACTCTGGTGTCCACATGAAAGCAGTACTGCTCAAAATCATGCACTTCAGAAAATTCTTTGACTGTGATACCTTTCACTAGCACAGAGCAGTTGTGGCAGCTGCCACCAGGTAACTGCAACAAACATGAAAGCATGCTGTCAGTGAGCATCACTTTCTAAAAGCAGTTTGTATGGCTGAGGGCAGGTATTTAGGACTCCTGCAGCAAAGTTTCACCAAATCTTTGATTACTTCAGTGTGCCACCTTTGGAACTTGTCCTTTTAGTCCTTAAATTGATAAGGAATACAAAAACACACAGAAGCTGAGAAGCAAGCCCTCTTGGAAGATGAGATTTTGAATCTGTCTTCTTCCAGGTGCAAACACACCGAAGGGATGCACGGGTGGGAAGAACTGGGGCAGCCTTGCCTTGCTGAAAACCAGGGGTCTGACAGTCACTGGTGAAAACTCTCTGACCTGGGAGTATCTGCATCAGTCACAAACCCAGCTTTTATTAGAAAGAAAGTAAACTTGCCACAGCTAACAGAGATATATGAACTTTCATTTTGCCTCCCCGGGAAGACAGCTACAGAAAACGAGAGAGGTCAAGAGAAATCTGATTTAGGAGAACACATTTCTGTTCCTCAAGGCTATTCCCCCAACAATTCCATTCTTTGCTGCAGGAAAAGAAAGCAGAGAAACTCCCCTCCCATCATGTTTCAAGAGAATTGAGCCCTCTTAGCTCTTTGTACTCTCAGCCCTGTTTGCTTATCACTTGTGGCTCAGACAGATAGCTGCAATTCCCACCGGCTTCCCACAAGAGATTAATTATCCCACCTAGGAACAAAGCATCCAGGAACCACTTAATCACACATTTCAGAGAAGAGGAGAAACTACCCCATCCCTGGCCGAGGAGCTGGCAAGGATGTTCTGGCAAGGTTGGAATACCAAATGTTAGGCTCGTTCTAATAAAGACGCTTGGATTGCAAGACAGGGTTTTCCTTTCTCTGCCGAGCTGATAGCTACATGTCACCTGCCTTCAGGGTGAGACTGCACTTGTATGGGCGCAGCGTTTTGTTGGCAGAAATATTCCCTCTCCAGGAAAGCCCAGCAAAACAGCCAGCATATGCAACAACGGGACACAGACCAGTCAGGGAATTACAACCCTTCCCAGGAGGGTAAGCTACGTAAATATTACAAGGAAAGAATTTTGCTCTGCATGAAAGCAGATTCTTGCCCCTCACTGCGGAGGGACTGAACTTAATCACTAATCCTCTGCATCCAGTAGTGGAGGCAGAACTCCAAGCCACAGGACTGTGCTGGTGTAGCAGGAATATTTCCCTGGAGACAGCAGCTCACAGAAGAGATAAGGTACATCACAGCTTTGGAGTGACAAGATTGCTATCGCAAGTCTGTGCCTCATTACTATTTTGAACCTTCAGCACAGATCTATGATGCCTTTCCAGGATTAGCCTACTTCTAAAGCTAAAGAAAGTCTCTCTTAATTTACAGCCTGTTACTTATTTAACACCAGAATCACATTAATTGAGAGTGCCTTTGGACTATCCCAGCATTTTAGCTGTACAGTGTACTTGGAATATCACATAAGACTAGAGAGAGAATACAGAGTGATGCCAAGTGTGGTACTTGGCTTAAGCAGAGCAAGTTTTAGGTATAGAAACATTTTGGCCTCACACCTAGAAAGCAAAGGATCTGATGGTATATATTGCTTTCTTTCTTAAATACTGTGGGGTTTTTGCTTCCAAAGATTCCTATCAAGAGTCATCTTAATAACATTATTAAATCTCCATATATGGCTTCAAGTAATGGAAATACAAAAATCAGAAATGGAAACAAGTCAGCTCCCAAAGTTCTGGCCTAAAGATCCTGTTTTGCGTTCTGGTATAAAGCCTAAATGCATCAAGGTGTGTTGTAACTTCTTTTGGGGTCAAACATCTTTTCTGAAATACATTCTTTTAGGACACTGTAACACAGATGAAACAAAATATAGAATTTTACCAAAGTACACACAGACTTCAAAATATATATTTTGATACCAGAATTTGCTATAATGTATTTCGTTACTCTCACTCTTTTCAGCACCTTAACACTTCCGCCTGCCCCAAACCAAAGAACTATTTGGAAACAGGGGAAACGGACAATTATTGGGCAACATTAAAAACTACTGGCTTATAATTTATGACCAGTAACGAGGCTCTGCTATTGACCCTGAATTACTCTTCCAAAGGCAAAGCGGTTAAAAGTAATGGGTTTCTGCTTCAGCTCAGAATAATGAGGACACTAAAAAAAGTATATAAACAGTGAAGTATGTGCCAGCTATGCAGACAGAGAGATCTGCTCTAATTGGATGGGCAGTACACCTGCAGCATAGGCAAGTCAGAAAAGCACATAATCCATCATGTTGGAGGAAAATTAATAGGTACAGGGACAGGGCATCCCACAAGTGATTACCCAGCTCCCTTTGGATGACTTACTTTCCCTCTGATCCATAGCTGTTCATGCTGTCCTCAATGGACTCGTGGCTGGCTTGACGGACGGTCCTGCTGGGCATTTCGACAGCCAGGCCGGTCTCTGTGCTCCTCTGGATGGCTCCTTTCAGTCTCCGACCATCACCATCTAGGAACACAACGGGAGGAAAGGCAGTCAGCCACCATTCCCAGAGCTTTTTGCACTGGCAGAGCCAAGGAGAAGCAGAGGTCTTTCAGAAGACCAGCCTGGCATCTGACATGCAGCGTTTCCTTGCTCAGCCCTCCATCAGCAGCTCTGAGGCATCTCTGGAACACACTCAGTTCTCCACCACGCCAGGCCCCAGCAGATACTCAAAGCATACACACCACCCTACCTACTCCAACCATTTGTACCAATTAATTCTCCACTGAGCAGGCAGCCACACCAGCTGGCTACCCCTGGAGCTACCCAGTCAGGGAACACAGCAGCAGCAATCATGGGCACTGCTGAGGTCTACAGCCTGATGCCTCCAAGCCTTTCCCAAATCCCACATTGCTGCCTCAAGTTGTGTGGAACAGCAAAAAGAGTGGCAAGTCCTGGTGGGCATCAAGGGAGCAGAGGGCCAGGCAGCACCAGAGGTGCTGTGATAGCAGGAGCCCTCCCAGACCAGCCACAGGGGAATAGCTGGGCACAGCCAAAATGTTCCCTGGCGGCACCAGAAAGGCACCAGCAGTGGAAAACCCTGGAGAGGACTGTTCCCCTTGGTAGACGCCCTGGACCACAGCACAGAGGGAATTAAGTAGGTTCTGGTTCCTCCTGGGTGCAGTCTTCAGAGGCTCAGCCCTCTGAAATTAACAGCTGCTATTTTCATCCTCCATCTCGAGCAGTCTGTTTCTCAGAACAAACCATGTTATGTAATGAATATGTAATGAATACCATTACTATTAATTGCTGTAGCTGGTGTTAGGAAGATCCAGATTTCATCCCACATAGAGCACTCATCCTGAAACACATCTGCTGCAAGTTTTCTGAACAAAGCAGAATTATCTAAATCCTCTAAAGATGCCCAGTCATTAACCTGAATTCAGGCAACAAACCTCTGACCCATGGTGCTCTCGGAAACCTTCCAGCTTTTTGAGTACCACTCCCAGAGGAGAAATGACCCAGCTACTGAGTCTAGAGAACTCAGGATCCCCAAATATTAAAGAAAACAAATCTTTCAAAGAATCACAGGATGGGTAAGGTTGGAAGGGCCCACAGTGGGTCATCTGGTCCATCCTCCCTGCTGACACAGGGTCGTTCTAGAGCACATTGCACAGGATTGCATCCAGATGGTTCTTGACTATTTCCAGTGAGGGAGCCTCCACAACCTTCTGGGCAACCTGTTTCAGTGCACACACACCCACACAGTAAAGAAGTTCTTCCTCATATTCAGGTGGAACTTCTTGTGAATCACTTTCCGAACTACTTTGGAAATACGAGGCTATATGTAAGAACCTGCCTAAAATACACTGTTATTTGTGTAGCAGGCTGCTTGACCTAAAATACTTTTCTTTAGATCTTGGTGTGAACAGGCACTTAAAAAAAAAAAAAAATCAGTAAGATATCAGAATTGTTTCCTATCCTACTTCTCAAATTATATCTACACTGAAATGCAAAGACAAAATTTCTCCCATAAATACAGCTACAAAGTACCTTTTCCTCTGGTATCATGAGGTTTCCAACTGGGTAAACGTGCTGGCCCCAGGGCTCTGCACCAGCTGCTGTCCCCACATATGGTGTAGCATGTGTACACATGAGCTAAGGGATCGAATTTGCACGTTCTGGGTTAACATTAACTACAGTTTGTACTGTTTGTGTGCCTAGAGCAATGTATGAAGCACATTGTATAAATCAGGAAGTTACACAAACGTAAAACATATTTTTCGTGTGCTTTCAAAATCCAAACCTTCAGGCAAGAATAACAATATGGGCATCAACAAAAGCCAAGCCTTGTGAAGTGGCCATCCCTATTCCCCCACCCAGTGCAGGGCAGCTCCCTCTGACGCACCCTTTTTGGCCCTGTGCAGCTCACTGGAGCCTCTGATGGGGTTTGTAGGTTCCTTTCAGGCACACCCCACAGCCTTGAGGGCAGACTTGATGGTCCATTTCATCTGTCTTGCAATCACCTCCACAAACAATCTTTTAGTCATCCACACGCACCAGTGCCCATCCCTCCTTCACGTGTGCACCCAGAGCACTCATCCTCCTGCCCTTTTAGGTTAATCCTCACGAGAGCTCTGCTGGCAGCCAGAGCCAAGGCAGCATATGACACAAATGTAGGAAACAAATTAAAAATGCCCCATTGCCCAGCCATGCAACATCTGTTTAAAAAAATCTCTTATTTCCCCAATCTAAGGAGATGTGCCTGGAGACATCCGACATTGAAAAGCCTCTTCATCCACAGCTGGCAACAAATGAGAGGCTTGGGACGGAGCAAAGGTTTGGAGCAACCCAAGGTGCTTGCTGCTTTCTATCAGCCATCTCGTGATCCAAAGCCAGGGATATAAAGCAGAAGGGCCCAAAGGCAAGGGAAGGCACTGTAGAGGAGACAATTCAGCTGGCACGGGGCATGTTCAGCTGTAGAACACCACATGCACAGTTTTCCTCTGCCACGTGATTGGTTTTCTAGTATTCCTGATTGCTTTTACAGCTATGACACAAGGATAGTCATAATTAAAGAAAAAAAAAAAAGAGAGAGAGAAAGAAAGAAAAGAAGGAAGAAAAGGAAAAAGCTTAATGGAGGAACTCAAACTAGTCAACTAGAAATAGAGGACAAGAATCCTTTGTTCCTCCATCTTCTTCCAGACAGAGATGCATAGCAGCTCCTGCATCTCACAAACTATCTCCCATTATTCTGAAGAAAGGCTGGAGACACCTTTCTCCCCCTTCAGTCTCTTTTTGTCAAAGGTTTCCCTTGAACAGAAGGGGAGTAATTTGTTTTGCCAAAAAGGCAAGCTCCCAAGCCACTATGGCCAGAGGCACAACTGAAAATGGGTAAGAGATCAAAATAAGCACTGGAGATGCCATCAGAAATGGAATATAGGCTCCTAAACTATCCACCCCTATCAGCTGGGAGAGAAGGACAGATCACGACTAGCACACTTGGAAAGGAAATTAATATGGACAACACCGCACTCCTCATCTGCGAGCCAAAAATATTTCAAAAGCAACAGTCACCTACCACTAACCTTCTGTGGTCAGTGTGGAGCTTGGCACAGGGGCTGTGTGCCTTCTGCCCTACCTGAAATCTTCGTGCTTTGACACCTTTGCAAATCAGAAGGCAAATGGCAAGTGTCCACGTGTGTGTTGCCTGGCAAAATCATTTCTCTTAATTTGTCAGTGGTATCTGGAACAAGTAAGAGCAGTATCGACATTTTCTGCAGCATCACCAGATTTATTCTCTGCACCTTTTCCAATTAAGCAGCAAAGAACAGAGGTTAAGCAGTCAGTCAAGCCTGCAGTGCAACACATCACTAAGAGCGGGTTTAACTTCGGGATGACCTTGGGAAGAACAAATTTCTTGGTCAAATATCCCGGATGAAGACACACAGCACCTCGCTGACGCCAACAACCAGAAGGGCCCAGCAGTCACTCTGCCAAGTTCTCAGTGTTGACAGGCGCTGAGATTTTGTTCTGCTCAGCCAAACAATTTATGTTTGGCTAAAGAATATCTTCTAAAGCACTATCCACTCTGGGTTTGAAGGTATCGAGAGATGAAGAATCTGCCATTTGCCTGCACAGTTTATTTTACTACCTGACATTTAGAGATGTGGCTTAAGTTTGCCTGGTTTCAGCTTTCACACATCAGTTTTTTTAGTGCCCTTCTCCACTGTGAGGGCTGCTTTGTGCTCTCTCTATAAAGACTTTTCTGCAGTGCAGTTGAATTATCTCTCAATCTTATTTTGACAAGTTAAACAGACTGAGATCTCTATGTCTCTCATGCTCTGGCATCTTCTTTCTCTTGGCCTTGAATCTTTTTAATGACCTCCCCAGGTTTTAAACGTCCTTTCGAGAACATGCACAGCAGGACTGGAGTCTGCATTGTAGTGCAGAAACATGTACAGAGGTAAAAACCAGCTTGCACTGTCATCTTCACTGCTTCTGTCGGCATCTCCCAAGACCTCAATAAGCACCTGGTCACATCACACCTCACCTGGAGGCTGTGCAGTCCCTTGCCCGTCCTGCTGGTATGACCTTGTAGAACATTATATTAAAAAATATGTAAGAAAACTAATTTTATTTGAAGAGAAAGCAAACAAAACTCCAGACAGCTCTATACAGCTCTCCCACCCTCAATACTATTTACTCTCTTTCTAATGTCCACATCACCCGTGAATTTAGTGAGGTTTAAACTCATGCTTGCTCCAAATCAAATGAAAACACTGAACAGCACCAGGCCTTCAAAAGAGCCTCCCATCTTTGAGGCTTTTCCTTGACAACTGCTTTATGATATGTGAAGCAAGTTTTTAATCTATTTATCACAATCACATTTTTAGGGTCATGTTGTTCTAGGACAAAACCCTTACATACTTACCACATTTACCCAGATATCTGCTTCTTCTAAAACTTGGAGAAAAAAAATTTCTCACAAGACCCATTTTCCCTATATTCTTCTTGACCGGTATTAATTATATTCCATCATTTTGTTCATTATTAATTAGACCTCATTATGATGTTTCCCCTGATTCTATCTGTGAGTGGTGTCGGTGTCAGACCAACCAACCAAAAGTTCCCTCCAGACAACCCAGTAATGAACAAAGAGGAGCAAGGTGACCGTGCAGGTGCCCTGTGCAGAGCAGAGCTTCCTTTGGAGAATTCCCTTTCTTAACTAAATTTTCAGATGTCAACCACACCGAGAGGCAGCTCTTCTCAAGGATGATGCCACTCCCATGGCAGAACTGCCACCAAGAATTGTATCTGCCTTAAATCATAGGGGTAGGAAAAATAAGAGCAGCATTGCCCCCTTCTCTTTGCCAAGGAAAGCGTCACCACTTCTCAAGTCCTCTTCCATGTCACTCCAACACGTAACTCTCCAAAGCCCTTCCTCTCTGCTACTGACAGGGCTCTCCATGCTCAGAGGCCATCAAGTCTTGAAAAATCTATGTGAGTCCTGCAATAGCTCATCACATAGTCATGATTATGTAATTATTACTCCTACACAGAATTACTCTACAGTAGATGTTTACTGATGACATTTCTGAAAGACAGAGCATGCCCCTTTCACTGTTATCCTTGCACTGTCTCCTCTCTGGTCACTTCCTTTTCCTCCACCCAGGTACCATCTTTCCCTTTTCCACTTTGTTTTCAATTTTCTCCTCCATGCTCGTGCAGTTTGCTGGATCCTACCACCACAAAAAGAAAGCAGCATGATGCATGTGCTACAGACCCTCCCGTACTTTAGAATTAATTGGTATTGATTTAGCCCTGAGATTAGGAATTGACTGAATTTCAACTCAATCAGTTTTGCTCCTAAATTACCCAACCACTTCCAAGCACAGAACACAGTGGCACCCAAAGCACATGGACACACAGCACCAACACAGGCCACTCAAGATACACCAAGGGTCTGGCAAAACAGCCTGGTTAGCCTTTATCCTTTCCCCAACTTCACCTTGAGGTGCAAGAGGAAAAAAATCAGAAAGGGAAGCCACTTGGATACTTACTTTCATTTGTTCCTATTGGAAAGCTCTGGAAAAGACAAGGTTTTCTGTTTTCCAGGAGAGATTAGTCTGAGCTTGAGTGAAGAGACTGCATTCCCACTGCTTGTCTTACCCAAGTCAAGCAGTACGGAACAATTCCCATCCATACATGCTGTGGGGTTTCAACCTGGGCAGGCTCTCCTCTCTGGATTCACACCTGGGTTCCTCCTCAGCACACGCATTACCTGCTTTGTTCCAAAATACAAACCTGCACTTATGAAGCACAAAGAACTGACAGCCCCAGCAAAGGAACACAGAAAAACCCATTTGGCAGAGTCGATGCAGCCTTCAGAGCATGTTGTAGATCACGTGGAAAGCAGAGACAGGACGGGACCCAACTGCCTGCAGAGGAGATTTGCCCCAAGCTATCTCCTCTCGGTTCATGCTGGATCTGCCTGCTCTGCCCTTGGCTCAAACACAGGCTCACAAGCCCTTTCATTTTCTGCAGCCACTAACCTCACTCTTTGGTTTTGACCCTAAGAGTTGTTTCTTTATTTCTTCCTCATGAAGATCTGCCCCTTGGAAAAGATGATGCAGGTCAGTTTGGGGCTGAAAATGAAGAAGGGAAAACATCAAACACCCATCTGGATATTATCACCTGCTGAGATTAGGAAGAAGGTCCCCAAGTCCAAAATCTGGTCTCTGGCATGTCTGTGGGCAAAAAGCAGCAGTGGAAGTCTCAGCTCAGCACCCCTTCAGACTGCTAAAGCACTGACCATTTTACCTCCTACTTATTTTCAGACACTCTGAGAAAAGAGCCAACACATTAATAACTTCCCCACTTCAAACTTCATCACTGCACTGTTGTTCCTAAGGCATCTAAAAAACAAGACTTTTTTTTTCCTGTTTAGTCAGATGCTGACTCCCTGTGACATCTACTAAGACTTGTGTGCCATGAATCAATTCTGAGATGAATAAAAATTCCATTGTTCGGCTTCAAAGGAGAAGAAGAGAAGTCTTCCCACAGCCTTGCATGAATACCCAACACCTGTGACAGCCTGGCACACGCCGAGCCGAGCGGCTGTCGGGGTGGGCAGCACAGGCCCTTTTACAGGGCTGTCTCTGTTCAGAGCAAGCCCTGCTGCTCTCCTAAGGGGATGCTATTGCTGAGGAGAAAAAAAATATCGATACTGGATTGTCACTTCAGAATGCAGTTTAACGAGATGAACTCAATCTCATCATGCCTGGCAAGCTCTGACATCCTGCCAAGCATTCCCTACATCAACATCCTAATGGAGTGTGAATTATAAGCACCTAAAGAGAGGCAGTTTGTACTGTGCTCCAGAACATGCCAGGCTATCATCACAGCCTGAGTAATCCACCAGAATGACAGAAAATGGCTGGGGATAAGCAGGGGCACTAATCAGGCTGTTTGCTTCGTTCCCCTTGTCCTAGTTTCAGACACCAACAAAACCACACCCTTTCCTTCCAAATTAAGCACAGAATCTTCTATGGGGTGGAAAAAATATTTTAACATGTTAATTTTTAATCTGTGCAGGTTAGGTACATTCACGGGGTTAGGAAAGTTCAATCAACTCTTCCTGTGAGAGCCAGAAAACAGTAAAATTAGCAACTATTTGCACTGCTCTTACAGCCACTGACTCCAGCAGAACGCAGAGCAGGGCCAGGGCACTCTGCAGAGATGCCAATGAGACACCTCCGAACTCCCACTGTAGCACAGCCCCAACACATCCCACTGCTCCCGGGCCATAAGGCTATTTTAGCACAGAAAAGCTTTCTCTCGTCCTAGAGTTCAAACTGGCCCGTCCTCACCCACACCGACACGCAGTGAGTGCTGACACCCGTGCCCAGGGTGTGGACGTCAAACCAACTCCCCCTGAACCCACAATTTTTTGTTCTTTCACCTCACCGTTAGAAGAGGACCAAAAAATCATTCACAGGGTTATTTTCATAAATAGCCTCCGAGGCTGCCTTCCCTTCGCTGCCCCACAAAACCCAGCCCAAATCACAGTTCCTCAGCCACTTAAAGCATCATTTTCTCCTCCAAGCTGGTCGGAGCTGCAGCTTGGTTTAAATCCAGCTGTTCCTGTATTTAAGCAGGTCTCCACTCCAGTAGATGTTATCATCTCTTGCAGCTTGGCTGGGGCATGGGTAAAGCATTCATTTTGCTTCTTTTCTTCATGGGCTCCATTTTCATATTTTAAATATATTTTTTCTGCTCCTTTTGAGGCTAAAACCAAATAGTTCCCATGATGTTATTTTTAATTTTGACCTTTTTGATAATTCATCCATATAAAAAAATTTAATGGCCAAAATTTTCATTTTAAAATGCCTAAAGAAAAAGTTCTGCAATAAACATGTAGCCAGGAATATCACTTGGAGATTTTTTCCTTCACTGTCCAAAGAGAGAAAGCCAACAGCCAAAAGGTAAACACGTATATTCCATTGTCAATGACTTTCAAATGGAGTTTTTGTCTACCATAAAAGATTGTTTAGCTTTTCACTGTAAAAAAGTTGCAGTACCATAACACTAAAAAAATATTTGGTTCTTTCAGAGTATTTCATGGGAACTTCTTTGCAGCTAGATCCAGCTCTTCAGAATTCTTTCCATGTCTCTATTTTGTTTGCAGCAGCAGGATCCAAATGGCTTCATCTGATGGCTGCTTTTGCATTTTTATTTTTATAAGAAAATGGAACACACTGCCCCCTTATCTTCCCCCAATCTGCCAGGCTTTGCAGTACAGTCTGATTAAATGACATGTCCATATCCATACAGAAAATTCACTGCTGTTGTATTTCCCCAGCAGCCTAGCACTGAAACCTCAATGCTGCCCTGTCTGTAAGCCCAGGTCTCCAGGGAAAGACAAGCATGGAACTGCTGATGCTGCACCAGTTGTCCCTGGAATGGCTGCATGGCTGGGACAGACACATCCCATGCCCTTCTTCATCTCCTGCTGCTTTTGTGCTTGGGCCAGGGGTGATGACTTAAAAATATAATCTTACTATGACATTTATAGTGCAATAAACCACAAAGATATATCTGTATGTATACACACACATTCTGACTGCATAGCAATGAGGGGATTCAATCTTTCCACTTCTTGGATTTTGGGGTTTAAGCCTCACCAAGAGTTTAACTCCGCTCTGACATCTGCCCACCTGGGAGGCTCTGGGGGGTCTGCTGAGTAAATACCAAGTCAAGGAAAGTCTGGCTGATGGACTCAGAAAACACAGACATTTGGCACAGCCACTGGCAATTAATTTAACTGATTTATTTAAACTACTGCACTCTAATATTTATTCCCTAGAAAGCTGAGGGAGGTGTCATACATAGAACCAACAACCAGCGGTGCTTTATGTGTTTTCAGTTCCAAACTCTTAGAACTTTGCCAGGTATCAAGATGTGGGTATCAGGAAACCTTCAAAGCAGAAAGGTGAGTGGCTGTTTTGCGTGCCAGGGCCATCCCAGGGCTTTCTTCTTGTTAATTCACACGGACAACCAGAGGTTGAGTCAATCTGTGTCCCTGTGGCTGGAAGTCCTCCAGCTAACCAAAATAAGTTGTGAAGGCCAGGTGAGGTTCTCTACTAATTACAAGTGAGTTGAACCAGAGCACTCTAATGTCCTAATTCTGCCATCCATCTCACACTATTAATAACTGAGGATGTCGCTTAAGTCCAGGTTCTGAAAAATGAATGAGCCCAAGCTGCAGAAAACCTCTCAATTTAGAAAAGGATCACAAAAATGAGGTGAATTCACAAAAATAAAGCAACTAGAAAAAGCCACTGTAGAGAAGGATGGTGTGAGATGAAAGAGCTGCCCTGCCTCCACTTCAGTAAGCTGAGAAGCTTTGCACGAGGCTGTTGTGCCCTTCCCGAGCCTGCTGGACCTTCCAGCTCACTGACTGTCCCTCCTGGCAGAGCCCAGCACCCTGCTCTTCACTCAGCAATTCTTGGGAAGCAAGCAGTGGGCAAAACAACTTCAACAGCCTGTTTGCAAGCTCTGCTTTCCTGCTGCAGAGGAGGACTGAGGTCATGAGCCTCCTGAAGCCACCAAAACTTCCCACAGGTGCTGGCTGACACATCTTTCCCTCCCACTGGATGCTCAGCTCCAGTGGTCTGCTTTCACTCGGAAGGTTAATTTTAAGATGAGATTATAGCTCCAGGACACTAGTTTGTGTCTTTCTCTCTACCCAGACGCATCTTTTCCAGCGTTTTTAGAGTCTGGACATCTTGCATTTCTTTCCCAAATTAGGCTGAAAGTAGAAAGTATCTGCTACATAGTAATGATGGGAAGAGGGCCAGGACAGCAGCTTAAGTATGGAGGAAATATTTGCATCCCTGAAATTCATAGCTATTACATAGCAGGTAAAGTTTGGTTTTGGTACAGACAAAATTCAGAGGGAAGCAGTTGACAAGATCAGATTTATTAATGAGATTTTCTTCTGTTCTACTGACGCTCTTTCAGGAGCGAGCGGCTTTGTCTAGACCACGTGTGTGTGAACACAGAGAGCAATAGTCTTGGCACAGTGAATGAGTCATGCAACCTTTTGTTCACTCGTTATAAATACAATTAAAAACACAGCCCCATTTCCTTAACAGGCACGAAGCCACAGAACCCTGGAGTCATTCATAAACCAGAGTCATGGTGCAGAATCGCGCTTAGAATAGCATTCGATTTGTGTTTAGCTTGGGTTATAATTACTTCAACATATTTTCCTTAAGGAAATGAATGATCAGATTCACAAGGAGTTGACTTTAATTATACACACTGCTTAATAACTTGTGTCCATTTGGAAGCAGTTATTTGATCCACTGTGGAAGCAGAGAGGAGGAGCCCACGGTCTGGTTTTCAGAGAACTAAAACAATTTCAGGCATTCAGTTCCTAACTCCAGACAATCTCACCAGACAATACAACTACCTGTGTCAGGCTTCACCAAAGGTGCTTTCATATAATACCTGTAGCAATGCTAGAGGAAGCAAGCCAGCATGGTTTTCCCCTCTAATTCTACATCCTGCTTCGACTCACACAGAGGCATCCTTTGGCAGGTCCATGGCTATGAAGCGTCTGTTGTGCCAGGCAGCTACCACATCCCTCCACAGGTGCACTGAAGGGAACCCTTTCCTTCCCAAATGGTACAAGAACAGTACAAAACCCTCTGTTCATAGAACACTTGTGGTGCCGAAGGGGTGAGCTTGGAGAGTGGCTGCATTTCCCAAAAGCCTGGGGAGAGCCTGGCTCAACAGCTCTTTCAAGCCTTGAATGAGAGCTCTGCTCTTGCAAATGGATCCACTGCACTCATACTGGTTCTCTCACATAGATCCCTTTCCAGGATCAAGGTCCTGGATCAAGAGCCTGGTTCTGCTTGGGTGGAGTGAAAGGAGAGCACCCTGCTCTTCATGATTGTGGTAATTTGGCTGCAGACATCTCTGGACAGCTGGAGAAGAGGGTCAAGCTTCAGTGCCCAGAGACAGGGCAGGAGCAACAACTCCTTACGATGTAAAGTGACTCACGGTGACTAGGAAATCAAAGTGGGTTTGTCTCACTGCAAACAGCCCTGCCAGTCATACATCATAAATATCTTAAACTGGGGACAATTCGGGCCGTTACACATGGAAAACACCATCCAAAACCAAAAACAGAGGCACTGAAATTTAACTAGCAGACACCTAAGAAAAAACATTCAAGCAAAATTTTCACAGCCCAAACCCTGAAGAGACACATGCAAACTCTCATCCGAGTGACACACTCTCTCCCACAGACGAACATGGCAGACACATAACTGCCTCCTACATCTGTTTTCTGCATGCACAAAAGCAGTGCTCAGATAGAAAAACATTCCAGATTATTTGAACTCCTTTGGGAAATTCAGTTCACCACTTGTCTGTGCAGAGTATTGAGCTTCCAATAGAGGGGAAAAAAGCCCTTTGGCCAGAGCTGGAAAATAAATATAACGTGTTCATCACTGCTGAAAGATACTGCAGAATGTGGGAAAACAACCAAAATATCATGCCTGGCTGCAGGTTACTGAGGATTAAAGTAAGAAGTCATCAGTGCTGCAGATTAATACATTTTAGGAAAAATACCAAAATCTAGTTTTCTCCATTACCAACTGCTAGATGCAGTAAGAATCAATCCTTTGTGAAGAAGAGACACACCACAGTGTTCAATATTGTATCGAATGGAGTTTGAATTAATCACCCAGTGTACAACAGCTGTGCACCAGCACAGCACTGTGAGGAGCAATGGCTGTTTGCAGCATGGCTACCCCATGACATGTACACGGCAGAAAGTTCACCAAAATCCCATCATTTGTGCCAAATATTTCTAAACACATTCTGTAGAAGGAGCTAGGATGAACAAAATGCTTTAGAGCACCCTGCTAATCTCTCTCTACTACGAGAGCAGAAAAGAGAACAGACGAAGAAGAAATTGTGATACAGCCAGCATCAGCCTTGCAGGCAACACTGACAGCTCAGGAAGATCAAGCGTGTTAAAGAGCAGTGCGTGAGTGAAAAAATAGTTTTCATGTAACTTAAATTAAAAAAAAGTTTGATGGGAATCTGTAAAATGTGCAGGCAACAACTGCCCATAGAAATGAAACAAGGTCAGGAGAGGACACCGCGCTTACAAAGCACCTGCATCACCACCCCTTCCTGCCTTCTTACACCTGCAGGTAACTTTCATGTTTCTGTTCTCATATTTAACACTGGGCTGACATAAGGAAGCCCTGGGATTTCTCAAGATGTTACTGGCAAGGTCAGGGAAGTACACGCCCCTTCCATCACCGCCTGTGCTCCGAGCGCTCCACTTCACTTTACCGCACCGTAACTGTGCCAGCGACCTGTGCCAGCCACCCACCCCAGCACGCTCCACCCTTCACACCCCTTTCAACACGGAAACAAACATAAGGAGGTAGGACACACAATTTGGAAAGTGAACTTGAAAGTGAGACCCTCAGTCCCAACCCATTCACAGTCTCCGATCACAAGTCAAAATTACAAATCGAGCTCAGGAGTGAAATAACATCCTTTCCTCCTCCTCCTGCCTGCAGAGACAGGAGTTCAGGGCTCTGTTTCCTTGGCAACAAAAAAGAGCATCACAACAGCCTCCTCACTAGCAAATGACATACGAAAACGTGTCATTTTTTTCCCTCCGGTGTCTTTTATCACTAGGGAAGAAGCCTGAACTCAGAACTCTCCACTCAGCAAGAATGGAAATAGATATCCGCTACTGCTATTTAAAATGTAGTATCTTTGAAGCCTTTAAGCTTGTCCAGAGGTAGGTAGCACGTAAGGAATTTTCATTTATTAGTTAAGCAAAAGAAGAAAAAAACCCTTAACCTTGCTGAAGTTCACCTTTTAAGGCAAATTATAGAACTTGAGGAGTTTGGGGAAAAAAAATGTAGCTCATAAATTTATGAACTGCATTTTAGATTCTGTTAATATTCACTTTTGAAAAGCATTAGAAATGAAGATTACAAATTTAATAATGTAACACATGGGAGGAATTATCCTCCACCCCATATAAAAAGGCAATTTGCTCTTGCCTATAAATTGACTTTCTATTACTGTCATTAAACCAGCATAATGTGCTAAGATTAGGGTCTGCCCTGCCACAGCTCTGTGGCAACCCACAGACAAGAGCTCATCATGCCAACAATTCAGCAGACATCCTCATGAGGAGAGAGGGGCAGTGACACTGCTGGGTGTCTCCTCACTGCAGGACTTTGGGGTGCTCATGGACATTAACAAGGGTTCAAAAAGAAATTGGATTAAATTAATGAGGAAAAAATTCAAAAACAGAGCAAGTCCCTGAGGCACGACTCAGTGGAAGCTGGGCCAGCACCCTGAAGAAGCAGTCCAGGAAATCTTGCCATCCAGACACCTTGACAAACACAAAAATCTCTCACTCCTTCCATTTTGCCACAACAGAGAAGTGAGATCACAGTCCTCAGACTGCAGTAGTTTCCCATTAATTTCCTAAGCTGCTTCCAAGTTCTCCTTGTCTGTAGTTCCTGCAAATTGGATCCCCTGCACAGTCTGTGTGCCCAGACCATCAGTGCAAGCCCTGTCCCACCTGTAGAGCATCTGCTGCTCCCCTCTCCCTCAACAAGCTCCTGTCCAACTCCACACATATCTGGACCATCAGGGATGAGGTTGCAATGCCCACATGAGAATCTACTGAGCAGCACAAGCATTAAAACCTATATTCAGTCGTTTACTCAAACAGGCAACCACATTTAAACAGCTCGACTGAAAGAACATTAAAATTGTACTGGCAGGTATTTACTGTTCCATGCCTCACAGCTCTTCCTCCATCTCTAAGTTTCTCATGGGTTATGACATATTTCAATAGTAGAAACCTCTTTGCCCCTTCTCAGCACAGGCACTGTTCTTCCCTTTCACCAGTCATGTACCTACGCAGCTACATGTTAATTCTCTCATCTGTAATTATTTTTTTTAACCTTTTCACCCATAATTTTATGCAGCAGGGAGCTGGAAGACTTGCTCACATCTCAGTTACTTCCAGCACAAATCTGAGCAACTAGCACTGAGGGAGAGAGTTGATAGCATCTGCAGATGGTTCTTGCCCTTCCTTGGCTCAAGAATTGTCCTGAGTTTTAAAAGAAAAGCAGCTGGTGCTTGTTCAAGATTACCAAAGAGTATCACTGGTCAGTGCACTCCCCAGCAGGTGCTCTGTTCCTGAGGAAGCAGGCTGGCAGGCCAGGCCAGCACTGGACCTTCAAGCACCACTGGCTGGCTTTGACGAGACGTGCCCTTAGCTCCGTGACAAGTCAGGTCTTAAGATTTCTGGATGACTGTCAGTCAACTTAAAAACTTCCCATTTACCCAAATATTCATTCAAAGGAGCTTAATGGTCTGAAATGAACATGAAGGGGACTTGTGATAATCGAAGTGAATTCATTTGGGCATCTGACACATGCACAGAAAGCACTCTGCAGTCTCCACCAAAGCCTAGACTCCCTGTTGAAGCAATTTTTAGGTCATAACATGTGCAATGTTTGGAATTCTGTGCTTTGTCCTTGACCTGTTTCAGAGAAAGATGTTACATTTTGCTTCTGCTCCAACTGCACATTTCAATCAGAAGAACCACAAGGCCACACCTGATTTTGAAGTCCCTACTAAATTCTAGTCCTCTAGATCCCTGAATGACTAGTACATCCTCCTTGTATCCCTTAAGCCATATTCCTGATTGAATTGTCCTCCTGTTGCATCCATTCTCCTTAGAAATTTCACTTTATAAAGCATGACTTGGCCCTTTTGAATGTCACACAATATTTGTCTTTCTTATGTATTCTCTGCTACAGATACGTGACTTTTCCCTGTATTTTACTGTCATATGGAACAGCTTTCCCTTTCAATAGTCACAGCTGCTTAATGAATTCAAAGTGTGACATTTTGTTTTCCACGGTGAGGTGTGTGAGAAGTGTAAACCATGGCTGTGAGATGAACTAGAAAACATAGAGAGCAACAAGCCCTTCCCACCAGCCAGCCCCAGCTGGCTCTCAATAGCACCTACTACACCCTGCAAGACTCAGCTTTACTCAATTAATTGACAAACTTCACTAAACAAATCAAAATGTCAACTTTAGGAAGTATATACAAGCTTTCAAACACAGTACAGTTTCACAAGCCCCGAAGAGGTCCTCTCGGGTTAGATACTCCATGTTCTATCCCACCTGGATACTTGGATGCTTTGCTCAAACAACAGTTCCAGGATCCAAGGGGATTTAAAGCCTCAAAAGACTTTCCAGAGCACTGCACAAATTCCTCTGATGTCGCCCACATGGGAGGCTACAAATTGGCACCAGTAGTTGTCAACATTTTGTTTTGATCTTTTGGCAAACAAATCCACCCTCTGAAATGTTTGCAGGATGCCGAGACAAAAAACAGCAATGAATAAAACCCAAGGAAGTTTGAAGGGTTCGTTTTTACCAAGTAATCAATACTTTCTGGCAGTCTTCTTCCAGCTCTAATAATACTACCGAGGACAGTGACCCTTGGCAGATTTTGTACACTGCTCTACAAACACTATCTAATTAACCATCACAAGCCACTTCTACAAAAAAGAAAGCATGATCTGAAGTTCTTCTACTGCAATAAACAGAGAGGAGGAGTGTTGGGAAGGGCTACTGATAACAAGGTTATAGGTTAGGAGTTCCAGCTCTTACACACCCAGTCTAACCACGCTGCCCCCCAGGGACCAGCTCCAGGGAAATGGTGAATTTCTCACACAATCTGCTTAGCACAACCCTTGGTGTCACTTAACTGTGGTAAAGCATTAGGAGAGTGTCCGAGCCAACTCATTAATAAATCAAATGACAATAAAGCAGTTGGAGGGAGATGAATTATTGAAATCAAAGCAATTTAGTGCTCAGAGACAAAACTAAACTCTGTAAGCTGGGAGCTACTGAACACGGAGCCTGATTTTCCTCAGAACAACTTTACTGATATTCTGCCAGTCCAGTCCACCAGTACCACAGCTCAGAAGAGGAGTACATTTTCTCACAGCATTTCAGTAGGATACCTGATAACTTGATGCTGATCATTAATATTAAAGATGGAGAGGAATCTGAGGTCATCAAGTCAACCAGGAAAGCAGCTCAGAAGATGCTCACCTAAGTCAAGTCTAAGAAACAGGTCTAAACCCAGAGTCAGCATATGTGTCAATACAAATCCAGTTCTGGAGACCTTCAAACAAACTACTTTTCTATTACTTGGGGGCAGCCATTACAGAGTCACAATATTTAGTCAACCTTTTACTTCTACAGTCATTAATCATGCACCATTTAACTACCGGTTTGTCATTTACTCTCTTAATCCTTTTCAAATCCTTCTGCTTATTTTCACATCTTTTTTCAATCCCATTCTACGTGTCTTGCTAATTACACTCCTTAACTGTCGTAGGCTGTTTCAACCGACATGTGGAGCCAGACGTGGTTTGATCACTTGCTGTGTTATGTGCCCAAGGACTCGTTTGCTATTGCGATATTTAAAATATAAACACTGTTACTGGAAGATGATCAATTGTACTTCATTATCTGGACTGCAATTCTGGGGAGGAAGGGTGAACAACCATTTAATGAGGTATTCTAAAATAAGACTTCTAACAATGTAAAAAAGAACAATAAAAAAGGAAAAAAAATGCCTAGAGTTTCCACCTTCTCAAAATAAGGAATTTTGCTTCCTTGGCGGACAGTACTGTTTTCAAAGGGCTGTTATTGGCAATTTTGCTGTGTCCACAGCCAGCCTTTCCTACCAGTCTCTGTTTCCAGAAGTCAGCACACGACAGCCTAAGAGTCACAGGTCAGCAAAAGTAAGGTCACATCCAAATGACAGATGCCAAAACCCAGTGACAGATGAATGAGACAGAGCAGACATCACCTGAAAACTTGAAGACAAGGGAATTATTCATGGCCAAAAGGAAGAGCAGAGGTACTGTGATGTATATGGGAAAGGAGGAACTGAGGGAAGTAAGTGGCCAACCGTGATGGATCAACTCTCGGAGGTACCCAGAGCACTGGAAACGCCAGCCCAGCTTCACACGTCCACATGTTCACTTCCAGTGACAGGCCTGACTACACAACTTGACACAGAGCCAGTGCCATCCTGAGCACTTCCTCTCTTGAATCTCAATTTTCATTTCACTTCTACAACCATGTCCTGACCCATCATGCCGGGAACGCAAACCTTAAAACTGCAAGTATGTAATGAAGAGACGACCTTACAAAGAGCCTGGAAGAGCAGCTGACTCATTCAGCCCAGAGGAGAGTTAACAGAGGCTGGGGAGGACCAGTTGTACGCCACCACTGTTAGCTACTAGGGCAGTATCTTCAAAGATAGGAAGAAATGAACACTTCCTTCTCTTCCACAGACATGGCTATCAGCCCACACCGAGGAAAGCGTGCAAGGCTCAGAGGGAAGCAGAACTCCCTGCACTTGGTACACCCTGCAGAGTTCTGTCCAGGCACTGTTTGCCACACCTGTTGAAGCCAAAATGTTCAACTAAAACAAGTGAAGGACCAAACACCTCCCAAGACATCACCAGCATGATGCAGGAAGGTTGTGCAGCTTCCATTTGCCAAGAAAAATGCCGTGGACACCGTAATCCTCAAATACACTCACATCGTGTAACCCCATTAGATCAGCAGCTCCTAATTAATTTAGAGTGTGGATCAGTCCTCAAACACCTTTTGCTATCAGTAAGACCTACTGAAAGTGATGAAGAGGAATCATTATGCATAACACCCTCAAGAACTTGCTGTAAACACATTTGGCAGCATAGGGAGGTTCCTTTATGGCATAATCCATTTTTATATACACCTAATATTTTCAGGTTTTCAACTGATTGTCAAGAGTGTTTGTAGAGGCTGTTAATGAATCTCACTGCTAAAAGCAGCTACAATTCTGTAGCTATTAATACAACGTGACATCAGTTATATCAGCTTCCGAGTGAATCACAGTTACAATCTTGTAGGTGTTCGATAGCTGTTGTCACATCGAAATAGAACATTGTTAAATATACTCCAAGTCTGTCCTAGTTTTGCAGCTCTTTCCCCCTTTCTGCACTGCAGCCTTAGTGGACTGAACACCTGCAGGTCTGAAGAAATAAGCACAAGAATATCAAGGGGAAAAAAACAGGTTGACTATTAGACCACTTGAAGAAGGATGATTTAAAATGTTCACTTTGACTGCAATTTCCTCTCAAATCTGATGACTGTAAGGGCTTAAAAGAGCAGGTCACCAAATCTTTTACAATATCTAAGCCCTGCTAAGATGCACTTGTATCAAGATGTTAAGCTTTTTTTTTTTTTTCCTCCTTGCAAACTGAAATAAAAGGCTGACCATCTTTCCTGACATGGTAGTTTAGCATTAAAGCAGGCAAAATCCAGTTTTCTAACCATTAGCTGAGTATCAGATACCAAATGCTGCTTTAATCTGCATAACTGACGTTCACAGGACACTCCTGCCTTGGTCAACTTGTATATGAAAGTACATCCTTAACAAAACTGATATAAGTCTGAGAAGTTATTAGTATTTTGTTCAGTGAAACATTTTCAGACCATCATGTTGCCACTGCTTCAGGATTCAACCCTCTCGCCAGCATTTTTCATGCAGGTGGTACATGTATCACCTGTATGGGTGATCTTTGGAAACCCAGCCTTAGGGCTCCAGGGAAGACATGTTTTAGGAAATATACAGTTTTCTAGATTCCAGGAAATTAAACAAAATTATGGCCTGAAATAAGACTTCCTGATTTTTACAGTCAATCTGTCCAACAAGCTTGCAGCCTTTCTGCAGCAGACAGCTGCAGTGAACAGGCTGTGAAAACAGTCAAATTCACCAAATAAAATGGACTGTGGATAATTTGCCTGGTGTTATTCCTAGAGCAGCAAGCCAGGTTTTGCCTCAACCGACCGTGCAGTATTTCATAGAGCACTTTAGTAGGTAAGCCAGGCAGTACTGAGACAGAAATAGAGAAACATTGAAACAGGGCCCACACAATGCCAGGTTTAGAGGCACTTGGCTTGGACTGGGTCTTGGGAAAAACTGAGTTCAGGACATAGCAGTGTCTTCTGTGTAGGAGCAGTAAAAGTGTTTCTGCAGAGACAGAGCAGCCAGGTCACAGGAACAGACCTACTCCTGTTACTAGGCAGATGCCAGGAATTTAGTGGAAACAGATGAAAAATGAGTTTATAGAAAGATAACTTGGGACTCTGGCGCGACTCAAAGCAGAGCACTGGGCAAAATGGGAGAGGTGAGAATTATTGTTGTGAAACAGCCTTCCTCAGTGGGTTCTGAGGAATAGATATGATCGAAAAATCAAGTTCTGCTCCTTCCCCAAGCCTCAGGGGATACTTTCTCAAGCCTCACATTTACCTTCTCAGACCCTTCAGGCCAGAGGGGAAGATGCCAAGCTCTGAATTTTATCATAGATGATCCCTTTATGCTACAGTACCACTGTGAGAAACAGCTTTGTCATGCACCCACATACCTTGATCACACATCCACAGCCTGGGTAGGCAAACCCTTAAATACCTTTTTGCCCATGCCATTTTCAGAACCCTCACATGCACGATAACCAACCCAAGATCTCTCTCCTGCTCTTACGGAAGTGAAAAACGTGCACTGGAGAAGGTCCACAGGCTGCCATACAGGAAACATCTCCACCTTTGTTATTTCTTGCCAAGGCTCTAGCTTATATTGAGAACAGCTTTCTCTATGTTACGGGAAAAGAGCCAATAAACATGTGTGAAAAAAACCCCATGATGCTAATTTTGGAATACGTCACCTGGTAGAAATACAGAAATACAGGAAGGGAAAAAACCACAGGGGGAATACTGAAAATCCTAGCAGGACACAGTTACTGCAGAGGTAGCAGCAGAAACGGGAATGCTTTTAGGCAGGCCCAAACCATTGATCAAGACACGACGAAACCTCCAGGTAGCTATGGAGGAAACCCCACCCAAGGGCGTCAGGCTGCTGTCCAAAACCAGCCCCATGGCCGTAAGTGCCCAGGGCAGCTGATGGCTCCTGCAAAGGAAGGGCAGGAAAGAGCAGACCTGTTGGGCTGCAAATGGACATCAGCAATCTGCTTTCTCTGGGTTGAAAGGATTGGGCCCAAAACAAGACCCGAATTGAGCAAAGAGTAAAAGCTGCTTCCTCAGTGCAGCAAATCCAGGTGCTTTTGAGCCCAATCCTGTGAGAGTTGCTACGCTAAAAGAAGGAATCACTGCCTTTCTTAAGGCACCCAAAAAGCCCAGTGAGAGCATCTCTTCCACCCTCAGCCCCGTAAGAAATCCACGCGATCAGTACTGCAGCGTTCCTCAAGGCCCCAGATGGAGGAAGGCAGCACAGCGACGGCAGCACGCGCTGACACCGCAGTACGAGAGCGGGTGTCATGGGATGCTAACGTTGCCATGGCAATGTCCTCGTACCGCATAACATTTTGACACTGTCTGTTTTCTGAGCAGCAGCACCGATGTGGCAGCCTGCAAAGCCAGGATGGAAGCGGCTGTTCGAGTTTCGCCACGGTTGTTACTGCAGCCGGCAGCCAATTCAAACTGTCTGGGCATTGGAGTTTGACCAATCTGGCAGCTCCGCTTCCTAAAGTGCACAAGGAAGCTTTTAACAGAAACTGTTCCATAAATCACCCTGATTTAACACGCGCTGTCTGCCAGGCTGAGCGCTGGCCTGCACGCCCACTTTCGGCACTGCCTGCCCTGCTTTCCACACCAGCGTTTTCAGTGTTCCCCCATCGACTTCCCTGAATTGCAGAATCCCAGGGAGAGTCTGCTCCTCTGCCGCACACGGCTCTGCACAACCAGAGCAGCAGTCTCAGCCCCACGCTTGAAGGGCTGTAGGGTGATTTTCTAAACTGCTGAAAGCAGACACAGCCCCAAATCCCATTCACTTTCAACAAATACCAGAGACCAAAACTCACAGGCAGTTTTGAAGAAGCCCAACTTTGCACGCTTAATATTTGAAACAAGCACTGACTCCTGTACAAACTATGCTCATGGCAGAGTGCTTGTTTTTATCTCAAGATAATGCGACCTAACCCTTTCTTGTTAACTTACATTGAAACAAAAATCCCAAATCTGGAGGGGATGCACTGTGGACTACGGGAATGAAGGCAGATGTGTGGAGATCACCCCACACAAAAATGTCTGGGTTTTTGACAAACATACCAAATTCACCATTGAAATGTAACACTGGGTTGTGACAGCAATTCCTGCAATTCCTTCTGGTTTGGGGGGATCAAGGGGAAAGCAGAATACTGACAAGCTTCGAAAGTTATGTCTCGAGCACTGTCTACCCTAATTGTAAATTTAATCCAAACTGCCATAAAGGTGGAAGGGCTCTGGTGCAGAGCAGCTGCTCTAATCCCGGGCACCACTGATGAGGTCTCATGGCAGGTAGTAGGGCTTCAGCCGGAGGGACAGCAGAACGGCCTGAACATAAGGGACAAGGAAAGCTACTGGGTCTGATTTGTCATGATACTGTCATCCCAAAATTAATCAACTACAACAGCTGGAAATCCAACAGGCATTAGAAAGGAAAAGTCTTCTCTCTTTTTTTTCCTGACAATCTGATTAAAACACAAACGTGGATATAAAGCAGTCCCCTTAAAATCTTGAGTCAAGGTGTCCTAGCTTTTTGCTAGAGCTGTGATGACATGCATCAGATACAAGAAAGGAAAGGTAAATAGTAAAAATAAAATTAAAAAAAAAAACCACCCACCCACACAATCCTCCCAGGATGCTGAGAAGTGCTAAACAAGGAGCTGGATTTCCAACCAAAAAAAAAAAAAAAAATCTTAATCCTCTTAGACATCTTGGCTGCAACATAATTAACATGTTTTTCATCCACGTGGCAGGATACATTCCCTGCTAACTGTAAATATGCATACTGCTGGTGGGCAGCTGGCAGAAGTCCCACACCACTGGGAAACTGTCACCACTGGGAAATGTCAGCCTCATCCATATTGCCCAGGGAGCAGAGAGGGGCAGGCTGTGCCCACACTCCTGTCCCTTGGTGACACTGCTGCTGCCTTGCTAAGGTGGGTCACGCTGCAGGTCTTGCCCCACCAACAGCTGAGCTGCTGCACCTCAGAGCATCATCAGCCCCACAGGGGGACACAACCAAGTGTTCCCTGGGGACAGAGACCTCTTAAATCAAATGTCACCAATGTGAAGTACAGTAAGAACCACTATTATCCTCATCCCAGCTACTAACTGTGAATGACACCGCGGCAGTCCCTTGACCTGAGCATCACAGAAAGAGGCCATGAGAAGGCGTCTGAAAAACCAGGTCACTCCGGAGGCACGGAAAGCAAAGGTTTCCAAGGATGCTGCACTTCACCCATGGATCCAGAGTTACAGAGCATCTCCTACAGCTGCCAAGATCATCCACAGACCCATTCCTGGAGCCTAGGGAATAAAGCACCTTACTACAGCCATTTACTCCACCTCCCAGTCCCACAAACATCCCATCAGCACAGGTCTTGCTAAACAACAGATACAGAATTCAGACCAATACCCATGGGATAAAACAGCTCAACCCTCCAAATCAATACAAGGAAATTCACATGGAAAAAGTAGTAACTTCAGAGCACTGAAAAAATTAAACGCACAAATGCCAGAAAGCGAACGAGTAGCCAGGCAGTATTTGTGCAGGGGATGATCTGGAAAACAGCATGGATCACAGCCTGAGTGCTAGCCAGTAATACTGCACACAAAGTGTGGGAGACAGTTACTCCTCCCTGCGAGGGGCCAGAGAGCAACCAGGGCAATGTGCACACTGCTGCTCCTGCACGATCCCGAGTGCAGCAACGAGGCCAACACAACGCTTGGAAAACTGTTCTGTGCAAAAAAACCAAAACCAAACCATCCTTTAGGGGTTTTTTGATCCAAAAAGTAAAAGGAGGGAGAGGGACGCCAGGCAGCAATGGCTGTCATTACAGTCATTCCCTGGTTTGGAACTACCAGCACAGGAACAGTTTAGTGGTGTGAAGAGTTGCTCTGAAGAGAGCAGTGATCCATGGCTTCCCACGTTTCTGGGAGCAATGCAATAGCAATCCACTTAATTTCCATTCAGATTTAAGCTAAATTTTAGAGTAAACTATCCTTCTAATTAGGAATAGATACTAGTGACCCCTCAGAACCCCTTCTACCTCTACATTTGTAAGAATAAGGACACACAGACAATAGTACAAGCTCCTCTTAGTCATAAAACAGTTTTGAGAAAAATGTGACATTTACCTCTGCACACACTGTACTCTCCAAATTGTTGAGCACTCAAACATTTTAGACTGGTTTCTGCAAGGCTATATGAGTGCTTTGTGTTTTGGACAAAGCTGACATAACACCCTGATGGCATGAAGCTGGAACATTATCCATCTTGGTGATTTAATGGTGGCTGAATTTGACTAAAAGGGAAGGCTGCAGAGCTTTGCTGTACCCCTGTGTGGTGAGGCTTCCCAGCCTCTACGAGTGTGCTGTTTTGCAAAAGCAAAGCCAAGGATACAGCTTAAATGCAGATTTCAAGGCAAGCATGGTTTCACAGAAAGCAGAGAGTGCCTAATTTGTGTGTCATCAGCAGATGATTTAAGCAATGGCACGACTGATGGATCATTGTGCTGCTGAATCCCTATCGTGACACGTGCTGCTATACAGTGTAGCATTCTCCCAGAAAATAAAACCAAACCTCAAGGGAACATCATTTGGATAGATGGATATTCAAAATGTGTTGAACACTTCCGCAGAGGAGCAGAAATCCTTATTCAAATATGCTAATGGTGCTTCACAACAGATGTCTGTGGGAGAGAGGAGGAGACAGCAGGGCTGAGAGTCTTGGGTGAGTCAGGTCTCACTGCCCCACTAAAACCCATCAATGACTTGCAGACCGTTTGCTAAATTAAATTGTTCACGTTTCTGACCTAACTGAAGGCACTTAAATATAAGCAGATAGTGCTTTAGAAAACAATTGCACAGATAAATTATTCCTCAAAACAACTACTCCAATCAAACTTAATTCTTTCCTACACAAAGCAGATACACACATTCTGTCAAACAGAAATGTTGAAACAAAGTAGTTACAGCATTTCACAACTTGTCCTGATGCAAGAATCTGACAGAGTAAAGATAATTTTTTTTGCCTGGAGAACAGAGTGCTTTCGAATTAATAAATGTTGCATTAGAATTAACTGCACATGAAATAGAAGCAGTAAAAAAACAGTGTCTCCTAGACAGAAAGCTTTCCAGGGACAGATTCTTCTGTTTGGAAACCAGTTGACAGCAAAACAAGAGACAGACATATCCTTTTCCTGCGGCTGGCAGAGGCCACATATAACCCACCCTCAACAACTCCTGCACACATGGCTGGAACTCAGCAGCATCCTCTGAACACCTGAAATGTACGTCAGGCCACCTTTGAGGGAAGGAAACAACACCGTGCTCTCTGTGACTGCAAGTGTGCTGCAAACGAGGCTGAGGGGACAGCACAGAGCCACCACCACGGCCCATGACCCCATCCACATCCCCTCTCCCCTGTAAATCCACACCCAGATGACCTCCAAGGAAACTTCTACGCCGCCCTTTGTGGCCCAGTGCTTGAGATCCCAGGGCTAGCAGCCACCTCTCCCCCCTCCCCACACCTTACATCATGGTTTCAAACAGAGCAGCACGAGGCACAGGTGGATGCTCCCGGTCGGGGCATGCTGGACGACTCCGCGGGACGCCCCACGGGAGACAGGAGCGGGAAGCAGCCGGTGGCCTGGGAAGGCAGCCTGCCACGCCGAGCGCTGACCGCTGCCACGTCAGCCTTCCCCGTGCTCTCCCATCTGTCCCACCGGGCCCATCTGCTGGGTCCTGCCGTGCCCTGGGACTGACGCTGACATTCTGCTTTGCATTTCTACAGCACAGCGTGAACCTGGCCCAGGACCGCGGCTCTCACGTGCAACCACAACACAAACAAGGACAAGGTTTCGGATCCCTTCTTCCTAGTGCTGACTCATTCACAGGGCTCCTGCTCTGCTCTGGTCTCACACGGCCACGGGAGAAGACAAAACACATCACATCATCTGTAACTGCAGCCCTCCCATCACACGTGCAGCAGCAGCAGGGCCTGTGAGCAGAAAGCTGCCTCCAGTGCACAGCGCAGGTAAGGATTGTTCGCAGGATTGTACAGCTCTGCCCCAACCAGGTGCATCCGTGGTGCAAGAATCAGTCACTGTATTTAAGATCTGGATTAACTCATAACCAGGTCTGGGAACACCAACCTCTGCAGGTATTATCCACAGCATCCGATTCCAGGCCACTGCTCCCTCTCATACACTTTCCTCTGATGGAAAATTGATTTGACGGCAGCTCTTCTGAAATTGTTCTCATTTTTTATTTCAACTTAATCCATTTATGAAACAAACATGTCTACCTAGAGGTAGGATGTGCCCAGCAGGGAGAGAGGCATTTCTTACAATCACTAGGATAACCTACAGCCAAAGATACACTCCTTACTGTGGAAGAAGAGGGAAAAGTCCTGGCTTTTGCTGCCTGCTGCACCAGCGAAGAGAGCTGGCACTCCTGGGGTAATGCATGGCCAGATGAGCTCCGGGGGCTGTGTCTTTGCAGGTTTACAGGGTTAAACTATCATTTCATTTGTAAAAGACTGATAAGAAAAATAGCTAACAGTCTAGAATAATTCCCCTTGTTCCCTATGTTTGACACGAGCATGGTTACCTACCTTGAAAACAACTAACAAAACTAGTTAAAGGCTTACAGAGCTTCTAAGGTAACTCTGGATGAAGCAAAACTAAACTAAATAGGAAAAGGACCTAACATGCTTGATCTATATTTTAAAAAAATGTAAAAATGAACTAGTCAGGTCTGAATCATAATTTTCTTTTAAAACCATATGTACCCCAATACAGTGCTGCAACTGAGAAATATCCATGGCAACGTGAAAACACACATAGGGGCTCTCTTTATTTAACAGCTTTGTAACGCTTTAATGTTTGAAATTATAGAGAAGGTCAATATTTAAAATTATAAAGAAATTCAACAGATAGAACCCAAACAAAGAGTATTCTAAACTAAACTAAATGTCCACAGCACATTCTTACACCCCAATGGATTAAATGTTTTTATCAATCCCTTAAATTAATATTTCACATACTTTCTCTTCAAAGCAATTGATCATAACACAGTGCCTGTGCCAGTACTTGACAGTGTATGAAAGCAGCAGCCTGGGCTGAATTTTATCTCTAATTCAACTCTTTTCTGAATGAGCAGCTGACACGAGGAAGGCTTACTGTCAGTATCTAGGAGACATTTTGACTTTGGAAACCATTTTCTCTCTGCCAGACACTTGGTTCCAGCTGGCTGAGACACAATTTGATTCTGTTGTCTTGCAGCCAGGGCAGGGGTCTGCCAAGCTGGACAGTCCCTGTGCTGGGGTCCTGACCAGGGGACCTTTACAAGTCCCTCGAAGCTCTTCTGTACCTTCTCCTGCCTCCTGACCAAAGCAGCCCTGCTCATCACACGTTGTGTGTAAGAACAGGAGTTTCTCCTTACGTAGATGCTCAAGCTGGATCTGGATTCCAGCGTAGCTGCATTTGCAATGTGACCCATGGCTACAGTTCCAGACATCCAAATCTGCATCCCTGTCAAGGCATGCCTCAGATGCCTTCTGCCAGTGCAAGCGGGGATCCTTCCCAAGAAAACCAGGATGTAGGATGAAAGGAGCTGGTGCATTACAGTGTCTGACCCACCTGAGCCACAGCACAGATGGAGCACACACCCAGGCCTGAGAACTGCTGCTGGGTCCCGCAGTTTAGGCACAGGAAAGGAAACCCCATCCCTTCCAGTGATTTTTTTGGCATTTCCCTACCTGTGTTTCTTTAGGTGTAGTCCTTGTCCTCTGCAGAACACGGGGTCCTCATCTGGAAGCTCTTCACAACTTCACAACTGAGCACTGCCTCCGTGTTCCCAACTCCCAGCAGGTTCACCACCATTACACCGACTGTCCCGGCTACTCAAAACACCCCCTCTCTCCTGCCCAAATCTTGCTTGTTTTGCATGTGCAGCTCCAAGTCAGTTGCTGTCACTCTCTACAAAATCCTCGCTTTGTTCTGCTTTAGCCAGGTTTCCAAACTTCATGCTCTGCACAAGGAGCAAGCTGGTTCTCCTCCACACCAGCAAACACATCTTCATTAACCTTAAGGATGACCTTCATCCTGAACTGGGCAGGGCTGTGCTAAGGCCACTGTCAGTCTAAGGGGGATTTCACACACCCCATTCCTTCAGTTTTAACTGTGAGCTGCACCCAGGACTCACAAGCTGCCTACAAGGCAGGTGCCCACAGTCATCACAAATCCTCAACATCCTGTTATTAACCCACATGCACTTGTAACTTGGCAGTTCAGTCCTCACCACTTTGGTTCCTCCTGACATGTTCCCACAGGAATATCAGCATTCCAAACAGCTGATTCCAGCCAAGACCAAGTGTATGACAGGTCCTCAGAACAGCTAAGATTTGTGTTCACACTGTTAGAAATAGGCATTCAAGAAATGTGCCACAAAGAGTGCATGACTGACTTTTACCACTGCTCAGTCTACTATGCCGTAACAGAAAAGCAGGACAGACATTTGCACAAGTTAAACCAACAATTATTCTGATAATAACTGCAGTTTGAAAATCCTTAAACTTCACTGACATTGCTGGGGACCTCAGTGGAGCAAAGACAGCAGCACTCAGTCAGCAGGAAGGCCAGCAACATTACCATGCCGACATCAAAAGAGTTATTAACCCAGAGTCCTTGAACTGCTGAGTGCAGACAGTCATTTTGGCTATTTCAAAGCCCCACTGCAACTTCCTGGCGAACAAAGCTCCCCTTTTGCTCAGAGAATCCTCTTTGTATACACACCTGAGGAATGAAAAGGGTATTTGAACGCTGAAGTGCAGGTCCACATCCACCTCTTTGGAGAGACAGGCACACGGCCCAACGTGCCACAGGACACATCTGAAACACCATCACCCCCATGCTCTGGAAGCACTCAGATGTGATCCCGTTTCTTGCTCCAAGCCCTGTTGCTTTCCTGCCTACACTGGCTGCCTGCTTCTGCACACTAAGAGATCATCTGCACCCAGTTCACTGCCCAGAACTCAGCCCAGACACACTGCAGGTGTGGCAGGCAGAAGAGTTGTGGAAGATGAGAACAGTCTTGTCACCTTATGCCCAGAAGGTAGGCAGCAAAGAAGAACAAAAGGGCCATGGCAGAAAAGGAGAAATCCAATAAGTAAAAATATATTCTGTATTTTACAAAAGCAGAGCCGTTTTTCCAGACTAAAAGGGTGAAATCAGGAACCCAGGGGTACGGTTACCACTGCCCAGATGTGGCCAGACATGTTTCCACATTGCTGCGGCTCTCAGCACATCTGTAAATTTCCTTTTACGCACCTTTGATATGACCCATCCATAGTAACTTAAATGAAACACCTCAAGAATTTTTCTTGTTTGTAGATTTAAGCTATCATTAGGCTGTTCTCCTCTTTTAGAGGAAAATGTCAAGTTTTCTTTAAGCTTGGCCATTTATCAGCTCCTCTCCTTTTTCTGTAGGATGACTATTCTCTCAGAGATGTGGTTCTCAGCTTCAGACAAAATGGATGATGTGTCTGTTCGAAATAGGATTGTTTACTTTGTCAATGCTCCTGGGATCAATTTCATTTTTTTTCCGCCATCTCCTACGGAGAACATCTTGCCAAGTGCAGCATTCATCTCCCTGAATGAGCTATCGAGATCTATTTTTTTGACAGAAATCATGCTGCAACCCAAACTGGTCAGAATCTCTCACAATTTCAGGAGCATGCATGGATATGAATAATATAGAATCTTGTCTGGCACAATTTCAGCATTTCTCTTATAATTTCTCTTTCATGATATCTATTTGATTGAGAAAATGACACACGTGTAGTTTTAACACCAAAAATAGAAAGCTGCACACGTTCTTCCTTGCTGGTTGCTCATACGTGTCTGGACACACACTCACAGGCACAAAATACAGGAGCAACACTGCAACATTCCCACTGCGCTAAATCCACCCTGAGCAGCTTCCCTAACGAGGCAACTCACACAGGCAAAATCTGCTAATAAGCTGCTGGAGAAAGAGGTCTTAATTGTAGATTTATTTAATTCAGAGACAAATACTTGTGTTGTATTAAGAGCAGCGTATTAACATTCATGCATGAACATTCACTAACTGTGAATAAATACAGTTCACCGCAAAATCGCTTTTTTAGGTGCTGGAAGAGGAAGCATTCACCTAAACCTTCACCCTGCTCAGAACAGGAGAGGTCGGACATCAGGGAATAAAACGCTGTCCCCGGCAGTGTGCCGGGTTCTCTCATACTTGAGCATGTCTCACTATCAATCATTTCTGAAGCAACAGTGCTGAGACTTCCCAAAGCTCCCGTTACTGTCTTGTACACTCCCCAGCATTCAAACCAAATCTGAAGCGCAAATAAATCATCAGCAAAATTTTGAGACAAAAATTTTAAAAACTACATGTGTTGGCGGATACAATCTTCTGCCTGACACCCCTGCACGATGCTGATGACAAGTCTAGGTTAATCACACAGATGATGAATTGATTCTTACGTCAACTCCTTTAAAAACAACATCGTTACAGGTGTAGCAGCCGGCGGGCTGATGTATTCCTGCTGGCATCTGCACATCTTGGGATGAGCCACTAGACAAAGGAGCATGCCGGCATTTTGAGCGATGCAACCATGACAGTGAGTGTTAAAATACGCCTCAGTTACCAACTTTCATTATTTGCCACTCACAAGATTCACTTACAGGTTCAGTCTCTGGTACAGTGCCGTACTGGGAAAAACAGCCCTCAATTACCTGACAGCCACCGGGAACGGACAAAGTGCTCACCGGCTGCTCTCCATCCACTCCCGCGTACGCCCTCCCTACCCACGCAGCGGCTGTGCTGCCCTCCACTCCCAGCACCTTCTCCACCACCCACCGCCCTTCCTCTCCCGTTCAACCCAATTCCTTTCCTACTTTTCCTTACCAATGCCCCTCTTTTTGAAGCTTGGTCTCATTTAATGACTACTGCCAACTCTTTGAAGTCAGAAAGGTCTTTCGGATGCGGGCAAAAATCACTGCATCCATTCCGAAAGGCTTTTGTTTTGGGATTTAGTTCGCCTTCATTTAAACTGAATCCCTTTATTCCTCTCTCCAAAAGCAGCACGATGTGCGCTGCTAACAACCCCGCGGAACAATCAGCCCGAGAGTTCATGGGGTATAAATGAGACTGGACACACCATCCAGCAGAATGGACGCCTTCTCCCTGAGCGCTGCCCTTCATTCACACAGCGGATGGAGCGTGAGCCGCTCCATTTGCAAACACCATGGGTTTCCTATCGATTAGAAGCCGGAGCGCGTTTCATCGCTGGAACACATTCCCGGTTTTAACCTCCCCAGGCACACACTTCCCTTCGCCAACCCTGCAGTCCCCGGCACCCCGCGCACTTATCCCCGGGACGAAGCCCCGCCGGGCGGCGGCGGGGACCCCCGGCCCCCCAAACCCACTGCGGGGCCGGCGATAGCGCTGACACGCTGCACATCCACCCTCCCCTGCCCGCATCGCCCACGGCACCCGTGGGAGGACACACGGACACTGGGAACCACCGACCCCGCAGTGCTCCGGGCACCATACCCACACCACCGCCCCCCGCCCCGGCCCCTCCGTACCCGCGTCCTCCTCGTCGAAGCTGTTCATGCAGGGGAAGTAGATGGCCAGGGCCTCGAAGGAGGCGGAGAGGCTGAGGCGGCTCTGCGAGCGCTCCATGAACAGCCCGGTTCCGGGGGCGCCGCCGGGGGTCTCGCCCGCGGCCGCGGGCGGCTTGGCGAGCTTGGCCGCCCCATTTTTCACTCGGAGCACGGCCCGCGGCGTCTTGGCGGCGGCGGGGCCGCGCTGAGGCGGCGGGGCGAGGCGAGGCGAGACGAGGCGAGGCGGGCGGGCGAGGTGAGGCAGGCGAGGCGAGGCG
>WBMZ01005868.1:0-45574 GCA_013400975.1 Atrichornis clamosus
CCGCCGCCGCCGCCGCCGGCTGCAGCGGGTCGGGACGGTGCTGAGCCTCTACGTGTACCCGGTGAAGTCGTGCCGGGGGGTGTCGGTGCGGCGGGCGCAGGTGACGCCGATGGGGCTGCGCAGCGGAGAGCTGCGGGACAGGTAGGCGGGCCGGGCCGAGGCGCGGAGCTCCGGCCGGGCCGGCGGGCCTCCGCTTGGCCCCGCGTTTGTCGGGTGTTTTCCTCAGGGCCTGGGAAGAAGCAGCGCCGCGCGGGTGCCGCCGAGCCCGGCACTAACGCTGTTGGGCGCGTTTGTGCCCGTCCCGCCGCAGGTTCTGGCTCGTGATCCGGGAGGACGGGCACATGGTCACAGCTCGCCAGGAGCCGCGGCTGGTCCTCATTTCTGCCAGCTGTGAAAACGGGCACTTGGTCTTGGAGGCCCCAGACATGGAGAAGCTGTGCTTGCCTGTAAAGCTCCCCAGGAAAAACCCCGTCCACAACTGCAGGTACTGAAGAAAGCTTTTTTCCCCCCCTGCCCTCTCTCTGAATACTGTCTTTCTCATATACTTTGCTTTTCAGGATTGTGTGAGGCTTTGCATTTCCTTATGCAGAAATTGGAGCATAAAAGTTAGGTGCTTCTGTGTCTTTCCTGTGAGGGTATTCCTTACTATCTGCATAACGGAGAGAGACTTCAAACCAAAGCCTGTACTGATAAGAAAAGACATAGTGGTGTTAGTAGGTTTAGATTAGACACTAGGACGAAAGTCTTTGCTGTGAGGATGGTGAGGCACTGCAACAGGTTCCCCTTAGAAGATGTGGATGCCCCATCCTTGGAAGTGTTTAGGGTCGGATTGGATGGGGCTCTGAACACCTTGGTCTACGGGAAGGTGCCCCAGCCTATGTTAGGGGACTTGTCCTGGGTGGTCTTTAAAGGTTGCTTCTAATCCGGACTGTTCTGTAATTCTGTGAAATCCTCTGCCATGTGTTACACAGGAGGCCAGGAATGGTTGTCACAACAAAGGCTCTGCTTTTAATCTGCTAAACACTGGTGGAAACAAATCTCAGGAAAAGATGACACAGTATCAAAGACCATGCATTATATATCTGCCAAATGAACTGTGTTCCTCTATCTTCATAGAATGTCATGTTTGCTATTTGTTTTTACTTTTAGTGTTTTCATTTTTGCTTGAGTGAGCAGTCGTGTCTCAGAGCCTCAGTTATGCTCTTTGGTATTTCTTGATCACAACTAGCATATGCATCAGCATTTTTGGATGCACGCTGGCCACCAGAGCTGGTGAGATGTCAGAGTTTAGATTCCATGACCCCTGTCTTTAGGCATTTAACTGAGGTGCCTCAATTAAAAACTTGGTTGCCCAAGGCTCACCCTGTGGTCACAGGGGAAAGACGGGCATCCCAGGGACTTAAGACATTCCCTGTAGGTGCTACCTCAAAGGAGTTTCAGGTGGATGGGTTACAGAGATTTAGCTGTGTGCTTAGAGTTTTGTTGTATGAGTGCAGGCCTACTTATTTTATCCATGTATTGAAATCCATGCTGGAAAACTGTCAGGCGGAAGTGGAAAACCTTTCCTCTGCTAAAATGTCAAGTATTATGTAAGAGTGTTTAGTAACTGTAAATGATACTAGCCCCTACAAAGATACTGGTAAGTGTTTGTTCCTTGGATAGCAGAGATGGTTCATGCACCAGCTGCTGTAATCATAACTAAAAGAGTGCTGGCAAGGAACTGCATTTGCTTGCTTTTAGCATAAATCTGTTGCTGTGGAAACCCTTCATCAGCATAGCTCAGTATCTCCGTTTATACAAGGCAGGTGCAAGTTACAAATGGTAGCATTTCTCATGGAGAAATGGAACAGCCTTTTTGAAAGTCTCTGTATAATGCCTGTATGTTAGCCAATGACACACGCACTGCAAAAACATGCAGTTTTCAAGATGTCATTTTTCTAAAATTTTTTGTGCTGCTAGAAAAATATTTAAATAGCCTACTACATTTCAGTAATGAAAAGTTATCTTGGATCTTGCGATTTTAGGTCTCAGTGATTTATTCGTCTGTTTGGGGGTTTTTTTCTTTCTTTGCCGTAAACTTGCGCTCTCTGCCTTTAAAACTGCTAGAATTTGAGAATGGAAATGATCTGAAGTTAGATGCGTGTAAAGGGAATTCAAGAATTACCAAGTTGTTTGGTGTTGTAGGGGGTGGCAGAGGATGTGAAATTAGCAACACTCACAGTTGAACATTGCCTTGTCCTTCTCAGGAAGGATCCTGAGGGCTTGGTATGACTCTTGCTATGCTTAAACTATTTGCCATTTGTCGGCTCAGGCTGATGCTTTCTCTCATCCATTCATAAGAATGAAGTTTGGGAACAGTACTATGTTCACAGAAATAAAGATTTGGCTTTTGCCCCTAGATTTCTCCCTTCCAGCTTGTGAGTGGGAGTAGCTGTTTCACTGCATGGTGTGCTCTTATTCCACTTCCGGGCCAGCACAATGTCTTCAAGATGGGTGCTCTTGGGAGCTTGTGCCCCAGAGGTTGGAGCTAAAACAGTGCAGTAGCGCATACAGCTCTGCATATGCTAATCTTGAAAACTGCTAGGTCCAGTTGCAAATTTTATGTGGATATTTAAAAATCCTGTGTTTGGGAGAGTCAGATACACAACCGGAGCCATTGTATAGGCACATTTCCTGTTTGTGCAAAGGCTAGAGGGTTTCTATAGCCCTCTGGTTAAGAAACCTCGTGTTCTTCATTTGTGCCCTTTGTCAGTGTGTTTTGTAATGCTTACATTGCGTGATCCGTGCCCATGGACCCCTACACCACCGAGTGCTTAGGACAGATCTTCCTTGTGAGTGGAAAGCAGTAGTGTTGGAAGCTGTAAGAGCCTCACCACTCTTGTCATGCCAGTCAGAAGGCATGCAGAAACTGCGGAATGGAGGAAAGGGAAAGGCAGTTGAATGTTGTCTGGGGCAATGGCGTTTAATGCCAGCCTGTGTCGCAGGATAAACACAGGAATCCCAGCAAATGGAGCAAGGATATTGATGCCAGCAGCCTAAAGATCACTCCCCTAGATGAGTAAAGAAGGGCTCCTAGGAGCTGGGCTCACTCTAGATGAACTGCGTGGACATATCTGTGCTTCAAGCTGTCCAGGATTTGATTGCAGACATATAGGAAACTACAGTGCATTTGGGTCAAAATGGCTACTTTGAAGAGATAACAAAACTATTTGTGACTGGTGTTGAAGTTTATTGAAAGGTTGAGTTGAGGCTTACCTTTTCTTGCCAGGAAAGCATTCCTTGCGTAAACTTGTTTGTAATCTGCTGGCAGTGGCTTCTTGTGCCCCATGGACTTTGTTTCTGTTACAAATTTTTAACCTCTCTTTAGATACTAAGCTGTTCTGTTTGTGAAGTTTGAACTTAAGAGTCTCAGTCATCTCTGGCTAAATTTTTACAGCACTAAAATCTGAAGGAAAGTTTCCTTAACAATTAGGGACACTTCTAGTTAGTAACATTTGTAAGGGTTGATTACAGTAACTAATCACAGCCTTTCAAACTACCATTCATTTTTTGAAATGAATTACCTTTCAGTTGATTTCTTGATAGAAATCCTTTGGTGTTGCAGTCACACACTAATGCAAGAGTAGAGCCTTTTTTTCCTCAAAGTAGGACAAACAGGTAGGTTTGCTACTGTCACTGGTGTCACAGTTAGCTCTAGCACCTTAACGTGATTTCAAGGCTCATTCTTTCACCAGCTGGTATTGTCAGGTCACGTCCATGTTACTTAGCCTTTGAAATACAGTGGCCACAAGGAGATTGCCCATTGGGAATGATCCTTTTGCTAGATTCAGAAACCAACTTCCACCTCATTATTTCTGCCAATTTGTTTTCTGTTCTATTAAAACATGTTTGCCTTCAAATAAGAAGCATCCTTGAACCTTGATCTTTCCAGCTAACTTGCTGCTGTGTTGTGACTCTTCAGGGTGTTTGGGCAGGATATCCAAGGCAGGGACTGTGGCGATGAAGTGGCTCAGTGGATCACCACTTTCCTGAATTCAGAGCCCTGTCGACTGGTGCACTTTGAGCCCTCCATGGTGCCAAGAAAGTCAAAGGACACGATAGGCCTTTTCCGAAACACAGATGAGGTAAATAAATGTTCTTTTTCTCAGAACTATGTCCTTTCAACCATTTCCACCCACACACCGAAACCTGCCCATTCCATCACTGGTGATTGAGCCCACTTTAGCAAGGTGTGTAGTCACGTTTGAAAACCATGTGAGTACTCTCCTTTTCTGTGATGAGGTGTCTTGCTTAAATTTTACTTTAAGTCTGTTTTAAGCTATTGACCATTCACAGCTAAAGAGTCCGAAACTTATACTTGAAGAGGAACTATTACATTGCAAAGTACCCTTACTTTTGGGCCTCAGTAAATAGAAAAAGGTTTTATTTTAAAAGAAGTTGTGATGGTGATGTAATGTATGTTGCATAGAAAGACTCCACTCCCTATCCTTTGTTAGGTCTGGGACTGTACTGATACAAGTTGTGTTACTTCATATTTTGTTTAAAGGAATGATTCTTAACCAGGGGCCTTACAGTTGTGTGCCTAGGAATTAAAATTCAAAGAAAGTTACAGAGGTTTCATCTCTCTCTTATTCTGTGGGAAGAGGCTTGAAGGTATGATATTAGAGAAATATTGTGGAAATGTATGGAAAGGAGATGCTGTGCTCAGATATCTTTGTGTCATTTGAGCCACTAATGCCCTTCTTTTTTTCTGAATAACTCTCATGTGAAGATTGTTTGAATTGTATCTGATGAGTGTAAGGTTTTTAAACAAATTAAAATTATGAGCGCCTTGCCTTAGTGGTGTTATTCTCTGTAATGCATCTGTGTCTTGCTTGTTGTTGCACAAAGAGAAGAAGGGATATTCAATTATAGACTTTAATAGGTGTGCATTTGTTATGTTAAGGGCACTGAGACCAATACAAAGACAATGCTCCAGCAAAAGGGATGTCAGATTGGGAGGGGTGACATGCAGGAATCCTAGCAAGAAAAAAAAAGGCAGAATTTTTTGTATAGTTATTTCAATATTCATCATCTTGTGGTTGAAAGGCATGAAAAAGAATTGAGGAAGAATAATGTAAGAGAAAGACAGGAAGGCTATACACTAAAATTCTTGCCAAAATGTCTCCTTTTTTTTTGTTTTCCCCCCCACCCCTGTGGAACTTCACTTCTAGGAGGTTTAGAGGTTTTTAAATACTGTTTATTGGCCTTGTTTGCTAATACGGCCCTCCCACTGCCAAGCCATCCTAGATTGATGAATGGACAGTTGCAACTGAGTATTACTGTTCTGGTTGTGAAACTCCCTCTGGTGTTGTGATAAAGCAATTTGAGCAAACACAAATTGCCATGGTTACTGAAATAGGAAAGAGCATGTTGTTTTCCTTGTTAACCTACTTTCAGGAAAAACAAAACCTGAATGGAACAGCCTGACAGGCTAATACATGCCACTGGTTCCAACACCCGTGTCCTTTAGCCATTCAGTAACCTTCCTCCCATGCTCTCAGAGCAACCTTAGGAGTTGTTTGTGTTTGTTTATGTAGGTTGCCTATCCTGACTGCAGCCCAGTCTTAATCATCTCTGAAGCTTCAATGGACGATTTAAATACCAGGCTGGAAAAGAAAGCTAAGATACAGCACTTCAGGCCAAACATTCTTGTGACAGACTGCAGTGCTTTTGAAGAGGTAAAATAACTGTCTTTAATGTCTTTTTGAAGGCTTGGTTATGTTTCTTTGTAACTCGGTTTCCTTGTGTGCTGGTGCCTACAAGGGTGAGGAAAGCTGCTGTTCTGTGATTTTTACAACTAAATTCCAGAGAGATGCAGCTTCTGCTCATATCAGTACATGTGAAACACTGATGGAGAACACAGGTCTGTGAATGATTATTTAGCTTAGCAAAGGATAAAATAAGTGTGTTTAAATGACAGACTTTCCATGGAAAGCACATCTTTAAGTGTGAAGTAGGGGAAGTTGTGCATGCTGTAATTAGTGATACAAATGAACAATTTGTCAGTTGACAGTGTCATGTCTTACAGCCTTTGGCACAAGACAAATACTGTCCCTTGCAGTACTGCAAGGCGTTCTCTATGTCTCTGACAATGTTCTGGTAGTGAAAAAACCCTGACTGTCTAGAAAGGTATCAGTAACACTAACTGGTAATAGTGTTTCATTGGTTTTATGTCACATTGCAGTTTTCCCAAAGAATTTCCTTTGGATAGATCTGATAATTTCTCAAATCTAAGTTGCTAAAATGGGATTAGATTTTTGCGAAAACTTACTTCCACTAAAAATTACCTTTCTGCAAAAATGGTGATGTACCACAGCTCTCAGATCAGATTATCACCTATACGTAAGAATAAATTGCTTTAGGTTCAGTGCTTCAGGCAAGTGCGTGTTGCAGAACGGGATTCATTACTTGTGTATCTTTCTTTTGAGATGTAATTATTAGGAGGTCCTGAATTGGATAAATGCAGTGATAGTAGGGATTTCATTTAAATGGTACTGCAGAATAACTGTGCATATTTTGAAGGTTCGAGTAAAGGTGATCATCTGGAATGGTGCTGCTTTTTATGAATGACTGTGCCACTCCTGGAAAAGTGGTTGTGTCTAATCTGTGCCTAATGTTTATTTTCCCTCAGGACACCTGGGAAGATATTCTTATTGGTGATGTGGAAATGAAAGGGACCGTATGTTGTGGCAGGTAAACATTTGAGACCTTTATTTTATATAGATCCAAACAGGTTTGTGATAAGAAGCCCTGACTGATTTGGCACTGTCTGTCATTGCAGGTGTATTTTAACAACAGTTAATCCAGACACTGGGGTCCTGGACAGGAAAGAGCCTCTGGAAACATTGAAAAGGTTATAAAAATACCACTGTTTCTTAGGTTGTGGGAGAGGGTTTAGGCTAGATCCCAACACATGTTAGACTAGTGTTTTAAAAGTGTTTTGAAGTATGTGTGGGACATAATAATGCAGTGTAAAGGTCTGTGTATATTGGCTTCCAGTCTACTTTTTTGCAATTCTATATGGTAAGAAAATTCAGGAAGTTCTCTCTTTCTTGCAAACTTTACGTTCCCTGTCTGTTTCATATTTGCTAGGGTGTAAGCTTGGGGTAACAGGTATTTAAGGTATCTAGAGGTCTAACTTTGCTACTTTGACATTTCTTTTTGTAAAGATTTTTGTATATGTATCATGCATGAATGTGTGAATACAGTCAGGCTTTTTTTCTCCATTTGAACTGCTCGATTCTGTTAAATACAATCATTATTTAGCTTTTAGCCTAGTATGGTGACCAAAGCAGAGCATGTCCTCTCTTTCATCACTGATATTTTGATGTTTGTTTTGCTAACTCTGATTCTAAAGAAGGGCTTTCTCTCTGCAGTTACCGCTTATGTGACCCATCTGAGAGACACATATACAAAACCAGCCCTCTCTTTGGGAAATACTTTGCTGTTGACAAAACTGGAACGATTCAAGTTGGAGACCCTGTGTACAAGATGGTCCAGGAATGAAAGAGACTTTGATCAGAAGATGCTTTTTCACTTTGATATGCAAATTGTTTTTCCATGTACGCAGTCACCAGCATAACTACTTCTTCCTTGCAATATTTTTTGTGATTTTTAAGGTGCAGGAAGGTCTTTGAGGCTGTGAAGTCATTTCAGGTCATGTAGTCTACTGGCATACCTGTAGCAACCACATCTTTAGTTTTTCTGGAGGCTGTAGTAGAAGAAACGGATCCAAGACAGACTTCAGAGCACTATTGTGAGCATTACACCTCCTAAAATTTCATGTGAACCGCAATATCAGAATGCAGAATTATGTACAAGGGTTTGCATCATGTGTTAGATACATTTAGTGCCTATAAAGAACCACAAAAACAGTCATGCCAATCACAAAGTATGTTGGTCACGGAGCTGCCTTTACAAGTGATCATGGAGCGCAGATGGCAGGGCTCTGCCACCCTCCTTTGGTCCTAATCCACCTTGGATTCCACTCTCCTTTGGTGCTAATCATCTTGCCCTGTCTATGTCTGGAGGTAGTGTTTTGTAGTGTTTCTTAACCTGCAGTTGATTCCTGAAGATTGCTGCTGTCTTTTGAGATAGGAGCAATATCAGAAGGAGAAGGATTGTGAGCTGACTAAATGATAGTCTGGTTTAGAGGTGAGGATGCCAGCTAATGATGTGTAAGGGTGTGGGTTGGTTTGGTTTGTGACCTCTGCTTGTCAGTTTGAACTGTCAGCCTTTTCTCCTGTGAAGCATACAGGAACACTGAGGCTGTAGCATAGTGATGCATTTGCTAACATAGCAGAATTTCCAGCTTGACTAAAAGAACTGGATGTTCACTATATCAGAGACTTCATGCACATTGGAGGGGAAGAAAAGCCCTCAGCAGTGATCTGATACTGAGCCAGCTGTTCAAGCTGATGTCCAGGCCCTGCTCTGTGTTCATGCACAGCTCCTCTCTGGCTCAGTGAATGTTTTACTATAGAAAGTTAGGCTGCTAAGCAGATGTTTGGGAAGCTGCAGTTTGAGACTTGAATGTGTTAACATCCTTACTGGTTCTGCATTTAGATCTCTGGTTGTCCCCCAGCTTGAATCTAATCGAAATGTCAGCCATTTGTAGGAAGCTGATATTTATATTTTCTACTGCATGAAACAAATTGGGAAGGAAACTAAGTGGACTGTGACATCATTAACTTTAACTGTTTCATTATTTTTATTTTTTTAAAGTGGACTCCAAGACAAAAGCCAGCCATCTCTCAAATGCTTGTCTGCTTGTTGCTTTGCTGTGGATTACTAAATCTGGACAGAGTGTTGCCTTAGTCTAAAAGAGGACTCTAATTAAATGTGAGGAAGGACAAATATGACCTAATCTGGTGTTAGATTCTTAGTTTTCTGTTACATATATGAAAGTGGAGTTGTTATGCATGTTCACAACTCAGACCTGTAGAATGAAGAGCTGTTGAGCTTTGAAAAGCAAGTTCAGGTGGATGTATGTGGCAAGCCTGAAGCAGACATGCAAGGAAGGTAGTTTTCTGTTGGGAACTTGGAGCTGCTCTGAATGCCATTTTGTTAGCAGGGTAAATACTAAGTTTTCCTGGGACAGACAAACTCCCAGTTTGAAGTGCATGTTGCATATTTCTGTATTGTTATGTCTAATGCAGCAACTAATGGGAAGAAGTGAGAGAAAAAGCATCTTTTGAAAAGAAAAAGGTCAGAGGTTCACTTTTAAGAAGCATATGTTGAAGGTTCTTAATGGTAGAAGCTGAAAGCTAGTGGAATTCCTAATGGTATTACTAAGCACAGGCAGCCTGCTGGCCTGCCAAAGCAATTAGTTAAGTGTGTGTCTCTTCATTAAGTCAAAGAGGTGGAAGGAAAAAGAGCTGATTTTTTTTGCTTCCAGCCAAACGTATTTTTTCCACTCTTGTTTTAGCACCACATGAGCATTTACGTAACACAAATTGCATGGTATAGATCCCGTTGCCTCTCATGAGGCTGTTGTCAATTGGGCTAATTTGGAAATGGGGCAATGAGAAAGTGCCATCTGCATTCCTGTTTGGAGTAGGCCGTAGATCTAAAGCCCTGATTTACTCCTGTAAAGCCTCTTAGAAGAATATGGCTAGAATCCTAAAACAGGGATGCATCTGAGTACAACCTGTTTCACAGATGACACTTAAATCAGTTACGTGGTCAAAGAGGGCCATTTTGTGAAGTTGAGAGCATAACTTAGAACATTGCACTATAAATAGCTTCATATAACTGTTGAATTGCTGTAACTGTAGGAATTGTATTTGATTTCGTTAAAGCAATTTAGGAAATTGACTGAAAACATGTCAATCATAAACCACTGGTTTTTTTAAATTGTGTACTTAAAAATGTTAATTTTTTTCAACTCTAGAGGAAGAAAATAAAAGTATAAACTTCGGTTTAATCAAACTCCCTTATGGTGTAATATTTGTGAATCTTTTTTCTCTTTTTTTTCTCTCTTTTCTGTTTCAGCATTTAATTTTGACTATTCATATATAGTTAATACTGATAATTATTTTTTAATCCTACTTCTATGTTCAGTTATATATGTAATTAACCAGAGGATATGTGTAAGAGAAGAAAAGCATCAGATATAAGTGGTCATCAGACTCCGTTTTACAACCCTTATGATCTAGATAATGAAAAAGATGTTTACAGACTACCTTTTTTTATTTCCACAAATGTATGACAATAGGGGAAAATGGGTTTGAAAGTATTCAAGTTTATTCAAATCAACTCAAGGTCACATCTCATAGTATAAAACCAAAACTTTTTTTACAGCATTTATTGCACCAGTAATTCTTGCAGAAGACTGTGTAAGAGAAGGACAGCTGTTGCAGGCAGAAATTTCTGGGTTGCTTAAGATTTGACGTGGGTACTTTTTCAGAGAAGCCTGCTCTTCCCTCAAAAAACTTGAGAAAGACTGTGCTTCTGCATCTTAAACAGAAAAACAACCTTCCCAAGGCATCACTCTGCTGCTCTATAAGGAGAAAAGAGATTGCTGGCCCTTGCCTCTACAAATGGCAAAAGTTTCAAACAGGGCTGCCACCGGGTGTTCATTTCTGGTCTGTCCTAGCACCTTTAATTGCTGCCTTCTCATTCAAGATCCATACCCTTCCTGAGTATCTGCAGGGCTGAGGACTACATATGCAAGTCTTTGTTTCCTTTCGACACAAGATTCTAAAAATTAATGCAGGGATAAAACCCACATGTGTATCAGTCCTCAGCTAGAAGAGAGGCAGTGTTTGTATCTCAAACATTCATGTTTTTACATAATCTACACTGTGTTAATGTTAACAATCTGAACTTAGAATGTCACTGTTACTAGTAATTATTTTTGCATTTTACCTAAAGGAATTGATGAACTCAGTAAAGGTTTCACACACTGGGCCTTTTCTGTAACAAATCTGCTTACTCATGACAATAGCTGGATTCTGGAGCCAGAATCTTCACCTGTGTTTGCTTTCCTGGTGTGGGACAAGGGTTTCCACCTATCGGTGTAAGCCTGCTGGAGTTCAGGAAGAGTTGGACAACGCTGTCAGGCACATGGTGTGATTCTTAGGGCTGTCCTTGGCAGGGCCAGGAGTTGGACTTTGATCCTAGTGGGCCCGTTCCAACTCAGGATATCCTGTGACTTTAGGTTTTTTTACTTTTATTTATTGGTGCTACTTTTCAAGCATCCACAAATCACGCATTGCCTGTGTGCTATCAGAGCTTCTTCTGGGATAGCGTGTGAAGAAGATGCCCCAGCTGAACAACTGGATATTGCAGCATGACTGCATCGTGCTGCGTAGTGGCACACAGCATTGGTCACTGCAGGTGAGGCAGGGGTTAATTTTGTGCACAGGAGTGTAGGACTTAAAAAAAAAAACCAAAGCAGATGGGTAAGAGTGCAGTGTTCTCTGCCGGCGGAAACCAAAGCAATTGATACTAAGTTTAGACTTGGAGAATACCTGCTTCATCTCTTCACATACCATGGGCCACAGGGCCAACTTCCTGTTGCTCTTTGGAAGGTTTAGATTTTTGGTAAAAGATCAAAAGCCACAATGATAGTTGGACTGCAAGAAGATGATGGGAGAGAGCAAGAGTACCAGCAATGTCCTAGATCCTTTCAAAGATAAAGGTTGAATTCCTTGAAAAATAATGTTCCACTGTGTTTACAGTTGTGCAGGTTGGTGGTCCTATTAACTCTCCATTCCCTGGGTTAATTTAAGGTAAAGCAGGATATCAACATCCCTCCCGTTACCTCAAGAAACAGGTAACACAAAGTTTCAGTTCCCTCAGCTGTCCTTTGTTTAATAGACCTAAAGTTGTCCAATAATGGTTTGCCACATCCTGGGCTGATGATTTTTAGCAGAACTAATTCTCTTCCAGCTCATGTTCACGTGCTCAGAAATGTGAGTCACAAACATCCTAATTGGGATGCGGGTTGCTGTAATTAGTCCTGGAATGGCACCAGAAAGCCGAATAGATCCATCAGTCTAAACTTATAAAAAGTCTGGAAGAATACCTCATACTTTCAGAATTCCATGAAAAGTATCTGCTCAGGCCAGGAAGTGGTTATAAGAAAAGGCTGAGTTTACTTGACGTGCAAGGGCACACACTGGAGTCCTTCAGCAACCCGTTCGAATAAGAGCAGCTCCTGGGCACTGTGGCTGATGGAGCACAAGGTCTCTGCTGAACCTCACTTGTAGGCAAGTGAGTTACTGCTCCCTCGCTGGGGAAACTACTGTGTTGTGCAACCAAAACACCTGCCTCAGTGGTCCGCTGGGCTCTCCCTCCGTGGAGGACTCTTCTTTAGTAGAATGGCAGTGCTGGCTGTGCCCTCTGGGAGGAGCTATTCTGGGAGCAGCCGAGCTTCAGGAAGCCGCTGGAGCTTATCAGCCCCTGGGAGGTTGCTGAGAGCAGGTAAAACTTAAACAACTTTGCTGGGACTCCTGTGGCACTGCTGATAACTTGGCTTGGTTTATCATCTGGGCTCAGGTTGGCCTTGTGGAATCTATCTTGGAAAGCAGTGGCAGCAGTGCTGGAGTCAGTGTTGTATATCCGTGAAAGAGTAGCCGATGTACATACTTGTTTTAAGATTTCCAATAAGAGGAAAATCTATCAGATTTCTTTAGTTTGAACATGCAGGTGGACCTGAGGAAAGCTGGGCAGTGCAGCAGAAAGTGGAAAGCTGCTAGAGTTAAAAACCCAAACATTAATGTGCTTTCTTCCTTTTTTATTCTATTAGGATCCTAGAATGATTTGGGTTGGAAGGCACTTAAAAGTTCCAACTTCCCTGCAATTGGCAGGGACACCTTCTACTAGACCAGGTTGCTCAGAGCCCCATCCAAGCTGGCCTTGAACTCTTCCAGGGATGGAGCATCCACAGCTTCTCTGGGCCACCTGTTCCAGTGCCTCACCACTCTCACAGTAAGTATTGCACATACAACCGTAGAGAAGCTGCAGCCATGGATGGCATGGATACATGGTCTCCTTGCATGGGAAGCAGAAGAGATTTGCTCCTGCACCTGTGGAGTTTAAAGTGTGTCTGAAGCCTTAGTTACTTAGCTTGACTACAATTCACTGCCATTAAAGCTTTTTGTTTTAAATTTGCTTTTCAACAGAAAAATATTACTTCATATGCTCAGATATGTTAAAATATCATTTCATTTAATTTAAAACAAACAAAGATGCTCCCTCCTCAAAGAAAAAAAAAATACAAACCCCCAAACCCTAAAACTGAAAATCCCAGTTTTTGTTTCTGTTGCTTGTTATGGAAAAGATTCCAAATAGCACAGCTCCAGGCAGTAGAAAAGTTGTATTGCTGATCAAAAAGTGAGTCCTTTACTTAATATATGTAATAATTATGGAGCCCTCCACCAGCACCTCTTTAGTAAAAATGCATTTTCCTAAAAAGCCCAGCCAGGTTTAGCATCCTTTCAAGAGCCTTGGAACACCAATGCTTGTCCTGTGTTCTGCTGACCTTTCTTCAGCCCAAAAATAGCTGTTCCTACCCCACTGAACTTTCTATGTACAGAAGGACATTTGATGCCAGCTGCATTTGAAGAAAATATAACTATATTTAAAGCTATTAGTCAGTATCACAGATAGTTCCCACCCTCCCCCATCCCTCTGGGATTGTTTGCCCTTTTTAAATGGAGTAGGTTTGGATAGAGTATGTGTCTCCTGCATGCCTGTTCTGAAGGGGCCTCCCACAGATGCTATTTAACATATCCTCTGTTAATTAGAGAAGAGGTCAGTGTATTCTGTTTGTTCGTGAAGATGGAGCTGTCAAAGTGGATTTGGAGCTGGATTTGAAGACCATTTTAAACTTGTAAATTTAAAAAAGGGGGAAGCATGCCTGCAGGTGAGTCTGAAAGCAGCCATATTTATCCTTTTAAAAAATAAAATTTGATTGTACATTATATAAAATAGACTTCATATAATGCTTTTGGTTTTGTTTAGGGTTTATTTGTTGGTAGTGTTGATATTTAATTTGCATGTTGTCCCAAAAATTGCAAAATCCTGAAATTCACCAAAAAAACCATACAATACATATGTGGTTTTGAAAGGCATTTCAATTCCTTCTGTCCTCTCTCATTTTCTGTATTGGGTAATGCAATATGGATGTTTTTCCTTCCATCTTAAACCCTTAAAGTAGCCAGCTGTTTGTAGAGTGTGTGTCTGTGTGTATATATACATGCATACATATTTATTGTTGAACATACAAGAAATCAACCTAGATTTCAAAATGGTGTTCTTTGCCTCTACACTAAAATACTTTGTTTTGTCAGGTTCCCCAAGGTTGCTGCAAACAAATGTCTGAAGGCATCTCAGAGTTAGCAAGATAATCAGCTCTGTCCAGTTTATTTCCATTCCTGATGGCTTACTTTTTCCCATGAGAAAATCCTTTTGGGATAGCATGTTTAACTTGTGGAAGGGAATGGGAGCTCCGTTCCTGCAAAATGTGAAGGTTCCCTGACTTGCTATTCTTGTTTCATACTCACCACAACCTGTTATAGATGCATGCATGGATTTTTCTGTTTTCTTTCCTGGCAGGTTTCCACTAAAAAAAAGGGAGGCATTACATTTGGTACATCCTCAAGACTAAAAGTCTCCTGGCACTGGTGAAATAAAGCAGCAAGGTACATAGTGTCGCAGCCCTAGATAAAGTTGTGATAATTAGCTTTTGAAGCCTTAAAAGTTGATTGATTTGTTGTTAGCGTTTTTTTCTTCTTTTTTCTTTCCTTTATTTTTCTTGGCTTAGTTTTCTTTCTCCTGTCCTTGTCCATCTTTAGTGACTGGAAAATGACCTGGTATAAGGCACCTTAAAGGAAGTTTTTTCTAAATGTCCAGCCTCAGTGCTTCCTGCTGCACTTTAAGTCCCTTTCTGTCAAACACGTGCATCCCTTAGTGTATTTGAGTGCTCAGTCTCCTTTCCTGCAGGTTGAACATCTTTCCTAGACCTACAGAGGCTCCTATTCCAGTTGCTCATGCAGCCATTCAGGGTGCAGTGCAGCTGGATGGGAAGTGGGTGGTGGAATAGAATTGGAACACTCTGCTCACCTTGATGTGTAATGAGGTCAGGGGAAGGAAAGGGAGAAGAACTATCATAATTCATTAAAATGGTGAATAGTTTAGGTTTTTTGTTTGCCAAAGCCCAGCAAGTTCTGTTGGGAGCATAGGGCCCTTGCTGTTCCTCCTGGAGTTCTGTTTTATCCCAGCATGTCAGGCAGGTTTCTGGAGAGTGTATGGTCACAAACGCAGACCCCTCTTGAAAATGCCAACCCCTCGTGCCTGGTGGTGTGCACCTGGGTGCATCACAGGGATATGCACCTTTGAGGCTATCTGTGTTGCTGGGGTGAGCCAGGGTTTCCACCAGCTGTCCCAGGGGCATTTGTGGGGATACTGTGCACAGAGGTGAGGAGCTGACCCAGCAGCCTCCCACTGCTCCTATGTGTGCACATCTGTGCAGCCTGGTGCAAGAGGCCTCCTCATGCTGGCTGGTGGCATGTGGCATTCCCAGAGGTACCCAGTGGATCTGGAAAGCAGCCTTGTGTGTGCCAGTGACCAGCTGCAGTGTGTAGTCTGCTTTAGACTTTGCTGTGACCCTTCTGCTGAGGGCTGACTGCTGGCCTTCTCTGGAGAATGATGTTGCTTATTTTGGTTTTGCAACTTCAGTAAATCTTTTGCTGGCTCCTGCAATGTGCTGGGACATGTGGGGTTTTCCACTGCAATAGGCTTTCCTACATGTTGGTTGTGCCTGTACTGTTGCAGAAGCTTTTGATTAATGTATCACCTGCATACCAAATATCTTCCTCTTGAAGATGATATACTGAGAGAGAAAGATGCAAAATCAATTTGGGATCTAGGATGTCCCAGCCTTATTTGGTTACAGTGAATTTATTTATGTCTAATCCCACTGGTGTCAGAAGTTTTGCTTTCAGTCTTCACCCCGTAATGAAATTAAAAGTCTTGGCACTCAACAATGCCAAGACATAAATAACTGACCAACATTCTCCCTTCAAACCTGCCTCAGGTAACATTTTGTGCGTGGTTTTTTATTTGTTTGTTTCATTTTCATATGTGACTGAAAACAGTCCCTGCCAGTGGCAGGACTGAATAGTAGCATGTAGTTTAGGGAGCCTTCCATAAATTGCATGGGACAAGCTCAAGCCAGGCAGGAACACAAGGGTGACATGAAGGTTTGATATAAATCAGCTTCTTGAAAATGCTGTATGCACTATCAGTCTCTGAGAAGGAATAACTGCTAGGTAAAACCTTTCAAGCTGCTCTTCTCAGCTTTAAAATGCCCTGGCACATTTTGCAAAAGGGATTAAACAAGTGGGAAAACAATCACCTGGAAAGGAAATCTCTGGGAAGCACTTTTGAAGCGGTGTTGGGTTTTAGGAATGATACTCCTAAATTCAGTGCCCTCACACTCAACCACATCCTGCTCTTTCTCGCTCCCCCATTTTCCCTTTCCACTTCCCCTTCCTGCCGTGACGGGATGGAGTTGAGCATGGGAGGCACAAAAGGCAAAGATCGTGGGTTGAGATGAGAACAATTTACTGGAAACAGCAATGAGATAAGAAAACGAACAATGATACTTGTAACAGGTGGTGTAAGAAAAGAAACTATTCAAACAGAAAAAAACAAAAAACCCCCTGATAATAGAAAATACTGGATGGTTCCCTCCGCCACATTTTCTCAATCGAAAGGAACCCCTTCTCCTGGAGAGTTCATTTCCCCCACCCCTGGCAATGATGGGAGGTGATATGGAATAATCTCTGGGTCCTAGCCATGCCCTCTCCCAGCTGCTGCAGAAAATTAATCCTGTCCTGGTTCGGAACATCACAGAAATGATGGTTCATTCAACAAAGCATTCCTTCTGTCAGTCTTTTCTAAAGTTAAGCCAGGATTTATCTGTAATAACCCAAAACTGAGGAACTGACATATGAATGGTTGAAATAACCAAGAAGTTTTCTGTGAGCAAAATGTGGGCATGTAATGTCTGGGCAGTGCACCCTGAGTAAGGGTGCTACAATAATGGTGCACCTGGGGTGTGCAGTGCTGGACAGGAGTGGAGAAATGGGTCCTGTTTTCCAGAACGTGGCTTCTTGGAAAGGATTTTCCTTCTCATAAGTCTTCTTTTTGGCCAGAAGTTGGGTATTTTTAGCATCATTCTTTTAATGTTCTTTTGATGGATCAGAACAAATGGAAGAAAACACTCTTCATGTGTTACAAAAAAAACCAGGTGCATTTCCACTACGTTTTGGAGGAGCACAAGGGAAATCCCTCCTCTGAGCATTGGGGTGCTCAGGTTGAGCTCCAGGCTCCAGACTGCTTTACGTTGCTGCTCAAAGTGCTGCACCAGCTGTGTGCAAAGGAGGTGGCACCCATGGGTGGTGGGGGTCATCAAGAATCTCCAGACACTTTAACAAGCCTGCGAAAACAGTTGAATGTTGCTTCTGCAGCCAACAGGAGGAGCAGGAAACCACTTCTGAATTAGAACCAGGAGTCACTTGTAAAATACGCTTTTGGCCACCTCATGAAGGGCTTGCAGCAGCTCGGGTGTGTTAATTCAGCACCTGGTTTCTTACAAACCCCAAGGGGAATGGATAATCATCCTCTCAGAGAAGAGCAGAGTGAAACGCGAGAGGTAAAATGCTCTGATAGCAGCAGTCAGCCCCTGCCAGCATTGTGCAGTCACAAAGCAGTGGCTCCTGGAGGGCTGCCAGGCATTTTTCAGAGACAGGCAGGAGCCTTTGTGTGCCATGCAGGGCACGTGCAGTGAGCTGGCAGCATCCAGGGGCCCTCAGCGTGCCCGCAGGCGGACTGCTCGTTAGCTGGGTCTGGAAGCCCACGGTGGCACAGGCCAAGCAACTTCAAGGCAGCAGTAGGTGAAGGTTGCCACCAGCTGCCACATCCAGTGGTTTCTTGAACACCTCCAGGGACAGTGACTCCACCACCTCCCTGGGCAGTCCGTTCCAGAGCTTAACAACCTTTGCTGTTCACAACTCTTTCCTGATGCCCCACCTGAACCTCCAGTGGCGCAGCCTGAGGCGATGTCCTCTTGTGCTGTCAGTGGTTGCCTGGGAGAAGAGGCCGACCCCCACCTTGTCACAACCTCCTTTCAGGCAGTTGTAGAGAGCGATAAAGTCACCTCTGAGCCTCCTTGTCAAGAGAAACTGGACAGGGCTGTGAGAGACTTTGGACAGTCGGGAGAGACTTTGCTTCTGGGGTTTTTTAAGGACACATTGGACAAACCTTTTATAGTGGTGGATCCTGCCTTAGGGCAGGTTGGTTAATTGGATGGTTAATCACAGTCCTGTCCTCCCCGTTGTTCTGTTGTTTTGTTTTTGGGGATTTTTTTGTATTGCTACTTTAGCCTGTACATTCTTTCTAGAAGTGTAAGTGCAGAAAGGTGTTCAAAACTTTTTAGCCCATGGATTTAGCCACTTGCATAATAGATCTGGCATTTTAAATCATTAACAACAAATGCTAGTTCTTACCCATGCTGCAAAAGATAATTTTGGATAGAAAACTCTGTACAAAGAATAGACAGGCTAAAAAAGATTTAGATTGCTTAGGAACTCTCCTTGTACTTTCTGGGAAAAATGAAGCAAACAAAATAAACAAAATCTGAATTGTATGCTTTCTGTGGGCACGTTGAAAAGCTGAATTGGCCTCACATATCCAGAGAGCACAACAAACCTGTGTGGCTTCACTTCAGTTACTATTAGGCTTGTCAAAGCTCACAGTGCAATATGGTGCATTTTCACCCTCAATTTCCACTGGGAATTGCTTTTAGAGTGACTTATTTGTTCTTTTTTGTGATTCCTGACATGTTCCACATTTCAGTAGCTCTTTGTTTGAATACACATAGCCTTGATCACTGGCCTTTTTAGTTACCTTCTTTGAAGTGTTAAAATTAAGGGTTTGTAAGACCCAAGAAACCATGCATCCAGCATCTCCAAGAGGAAGACCTGAAACCCGAGAATCATTTCACCTGAATAGGGTGAGTAGGATTTGACTTGAGATCTCAGTGTGCTACAGATGGTCTTTGTCTTTCCCTTCCTTCAAGATCTTTTTGTGGAACATTGCTCCAGGGTTTTGTGCTGCATCTTTCAGAGCTCTGCTTTTTTTGTCAGGGCTAATGAGCCTGATGAATTGGCCACACAGGAGCATCCCTGTTTATTATGTTATTTATATACAAAAATGCAGCACTGGAAACAGCACTCCTCCTGCGAGACCTGTTCTATCTGAGGTCTGCATCCAAGAAGTCCTGATGTGGTCTGCTGCCATGTACCTGCTCACTAGGATGTCTGTGTGGCTAAATGAGAACTGTCTGTAAAAGACTTCGGTGCAAATAAACTGAATTCTGCCTATTTTTGACCACCCTACAAAACTCATAAATTTCTTCCAGATAAAAGAATTCAGCATGACCTCTCTAGCCTGTCTTAGGACTATGCATGAACTTTAAGCTCCCATAATTACAACAACGTGTAGGTTTCCAGGAAAGGGAATCATTAATTTGAGGGACTGACGTCCTTTGCATCCCAAAGGACAGATCCAGCTGAGGATCCTTCACTCATGCCTTAAGGAGCTTTGCATTTGGCAATACTGTGTCCTAAATCTGTGCTAGCTCCGCAGTTGTCAGCAAACTATTCTTCTACCCCTATCTTCTTCCAGATGTTCGAGAAGTAAAGCTGCATTTTACTCTTACTGTCAGCTATTTGACAGTTCTGCTGCTTTTTAAATAAATACAAAAGTTAAGATCTTAAATCATAGATACAGTATAAATACACTTTAAACCCACATTTGAATAGAGTTGCTGTTGCTCACCTGTCAGGGCTCTGTTGCTGTTACTGGAGCTCAGATCACCCCTGGCTGAGTGTTTCAGGGAGCCTTGCTCCCCTTGCTGTTCAGGTGATTTGATATTACTGAAAATGCAACTCTTTTGGCTGGGGCCTTGGGAGAGATCTCTCTCTCATGTGCTGCTTGTGGTTTGTCCACAAATGCACTGCTGGTTGTTTTACTGTTGAATTGCCTGCCCTCTCTATCAGTGGAAGTTTTGCCATTGTTTTCAATAGAAAAATCAGGACTTTAGCGTTTAAGATTTTACGTACTTTTCCTATTTTACCGCATTTCAATTCACTAGGTGGACATTAGGGAAAAATGTATAATAAAACTGGTGAAAGATGCCACTCCTACCTGTGGCAACCTGTGGCCTTACAAATTTCCCCAGATACACCTCTGTGCTCCTTGCAAATCCAGGAATCACCCAGCTCTCTTGGGTCACCAATTGAGAGGTTTCTAATGATGAGCTGGGAATAGCCACAAACAGGCATTGCAAACACATTATACTGTGATGTATTTTGCCCTCTATTGTTACTGGGGGAGGAAAAGTACCAATTAAAAAATGTACTTTAGAAACTGTGTTTCTGCTTTTCTCATGTCTAGTTTAACTTTGAGCACCTGAGGCACAACTTGAATGATCCTTCTATGAATCATGTCAAACTGTTTTCACTTCCAGTGAGGGTCTCTCCTAAAGTGCCAGCTGCTTGGAGATGCATTTTGGCAAGGACATGCCTTCCAGAAACTTCCCATGTCACTGAGGGGTCCAGCAGAGAAGTCTGTAGTTAACAGACCAAGGCCTTCAAGAGATGCCTCTGTCTTTCCCCTAACTATGAAGAAAACAAAGACAATCTCCTATGTGGAGTTGGGTGGGAAGAATTCAGGCAAACAAACTGAGCAAATGAATACATTTTCTCTTGCAGCTATCTGAAAATGGGTTTTTTTCCTGAACCCGTATTTCTGAAATAACTACCATATCCTCTTCCGAGTTGTGTTTTGCATCACATTAACCCCTGGAAAAATATTACCTGTACTCAGATCTGATGACTTGCCAAACCTTATTTATTCTTTCCTCTCATGTCACCAAGTGATATATTGATGTTTGATCTTCAGGTTTTCTTTACATAAGCTTATTCCTTCTAATAGAATGACAGTCCTGAAACGAATCTGAATTATATTTTAGACCATATGTTTTATGTGGTTAGCAAAGTAATGAAACAGAAGGAATATGACTGGGATGGCAGTTCTTGTTTACTGTACTTTTTCTAGAAGGTCAATGTAACTAGAACACAGTTAGGTTAGATGAGAGGGATGGGATGGTTTTGCTTTCTTTGTGCAATTATAGCTTGGACAATGACCTGAAAAATTATTCTCAAGCAGAAGGAATGCTGTAAACCAGCTGTAGCAAGTCACTTAGCTATGAGCATTATTATCTGTCTTATGACAGTCTTTATTCATTTGCTTTCCTCACCACCTATCTGCTAATCTGTCCTTGTGAGTTTACTTTGTCTTTACCCGGTGGTGTGCATGAGGTGGTTCCTTGCCCTTGCTCTCTTTCCTAATAACACTCATTATTTCCTTTCATTAACCTATTAGAATTGTATGGAAATAATATTGTCCTGTCATTATTACCATTGAAAATTAGTTAGGATGTGAGACCAATTTTCCAACTAACTCCATAAAATGGTATACTATTTGCTACATAGGACTGTAACTCAAATATTCAAATTCTCATTTTCCATATTGTCACCTTTTACACTTTGTAACACTTTTAAAACTTTTTAAGGACACCTTAATTCTTTGATCGGAATAAGTGGCTCAGACCTTGTGCAAATGAATATTGTTTCCACTAAGTGTATATATTTACAATGTATTTCATGTATAAGAGCTCAAATCCACTGAAATGCTAAGAAGTTTGTTTAAATCAGATTTTTTAAAAATGATGTCTAGATATACATGACTTAATGTTTCAGGGTTTCATTTTAATCAGCTCCTGGTCTTTATGTTGTATGTGTTCTGTATAACTCCATCCCTCAATTTGTGTGTGCAGCCACAAAAAAACCCAAACAAAGCAAACCACAATTCTCAGGCAACAGTAACACACTTCAAAGAGAAGATGATTAAAAGTATGTCTATCAAAACAAACAATTACTAGATACTTTCTCCGCAGACTTCTATGTTAGGTGGTTAAGTATCTTGAGAAGAAGCCCATGGTAATAGAGATAATTGTATTGGAAGGGTGGTGGCGCACATTTTATCCATCTATTTTCTTGCTGTAACTGCTTGGTGATAATTAGGTTTTCCCTGTTCTTCTGTATTTCCTCTTCGCAGTGTCTAATGCAGAAAAGCCAATACTCTCATTTGCTTTTTGTTTTGATAATGGTTGTCTCTTCATTTGTCTGTTAGTGAAAGTAGACGGGAGGTATTTTATGTACAGGCAGCCCATAGCTCACAGGACTGGTATAATCATTGAAAGGAGAGTAGTGGAGTGAGATGGGTGAGGCTTTTGTTTAGACAGGGATTCTGTTCCTACTCTGCCTAACGTGACCCTGCACAGCCCTTCTGAGCCTCCTGGACTTTATCTCTGACATCCATGGACTGATACTTGCTTTCCTCATAAAGTAGGAAGATGGAACTGTGCTTAATAATTATCTATCTGAAGTGTCAGTATCATTAGGCATAATCAGGGGAAGAAGTAAAAGCAGGACTCCTGGGTCTCCTCCAAGCTTTCCCTGGCTACTGAGGCACTCCAGCAATCCCAGCTGTTCTTCCTGTAAGAGCTAGGGTTTCCCAGTTTCACTCAGTTGCTTTTATAAACCATGGAGGAGGGACAGTGGGCTCAAGAAACGTGCATAGGATGGGTAGGTAAAGACTGTCTAGAAATGCTAAAAAAGCACATGAAAAGTGAGACCCTTCTTTCTTCTGCAATTGGATCTCACAGCGGTGCCACACCACCTCTCAAATCCTGATGGACTCTCTTCTTGCCAAAATCTGAATTCCTTCTACAAATCCCTGACATATAGCTGATCTTAAAAAATCATAGAAATCATTCCAACATAGGTTGGTAAAGATCTTTAAGAACATCGAGTCCAGCCATAAGTTACTCTGTTAAAACAGTGTAGTTTTTACTGCCCTTATTTCCAGAAGTAGATGCAGGCCAAGGTAAAAGATGATGTTTCCTAAAATATGCACACATTTTTTGCATTTAATCTGAAAAAGAACAGAGAATTAAACTGAGGCTCATTGATCAGGGTAAATACCAAAAGGTCAAGATAGGGGTTTTGATTTGCTGGCAATTTTGAAAAAAACCAAAATCTCCAAGTCCATAGCTACTTTTTTTGGCATCACAGGTGGCATCTTGAGAATTCAGCCTGAGCACAGTAGGAATGTCAGCATGAAAGATTTTACTATTTCAGGTTTTTAGCAGTTTGATTTCATCTAAAATATTCATGGAGTTGAGATGTAATTGAGTGGAGTCCCATGTATAAACATTTTTCTGTTGTCTGCATTTATCCTAAGATTTAGTGTTCCTCATCGGCTTTAGCATGTAGAGGAAATGGAAAAAAAACCCCCCAAAACAACTTTTTAGTTCCACTCAGATTAGCTCTTTTTATGAGCTTGCTTTGCATTTCATTGCACTGTGTTTATGTCCAAATTTTCTCAGTTCCTTTTGTATGGCAGTCTTCCCTGGTTTGGAGGGGTCTTTCTTACCAAAAAAGGCAAAAAGAACACAGATTAAAAAGAGCTGAAGGTGTGATATTTAAACCTCTTTAAATCGTACTCATTTGTTGTTGAAAATTTTTCAGTCTAACAACTTTGTTAGAGTCTAGGGTAAACAACCACTAAGAAATGAGAAAAATGCAATTCTATCAGAGCAGATTAATTGCATGTATTAATACCACAAAAATGTGTATATGTATCCTCAATACACCAGGCACAGGAAATCTTAGTTGGGATTTCATGTACTGCACTTGGAGCAAGAGCTAGGTTTTGGTTGCTTGAACATCCTCTTCCCTGCCCTTTTCTTCCATTTTATCATCAACCCAGCCCTGGGTCTTTGATATTTTGACACCTGCTGAGTCTGAGGTTGAACCCAGTTAATTAGTCCTTATGTTGTTTTTTATTTCAATAAAAATACCCGATTACTTACAAAGAAATTAAGCAATCGTTTCAACCTCTGAGAGCAGCCTCATGGGACAGCCAAGGACAGCTGTAAAGTTCTTCTTTTTAAGAAGTTCTGGTTAATGTCAGCTGAGAAGGCTCTCAGTAAACAAATGAATAATTGATTGCTCAGCTTTCACATAGCTACTGCGTTTCTGGGCTCACATGACTCATTTGTGAACCATTCCTGTCGTCCTAATGCCATAACATTGGAGAAATGATGATTGTTTCTTGGAGGATTCTTCTGTGGACATCGTTGCCAAGACCAAAGCTGTAATGGTTTGTTATTATGACCTTTGTTATTCCATTAGACTCAATAGCTTTAAAAAAATGATGTGTGCATACTTTAGGAAAGTTTTTACCCTTTACATTGACCTGACATCATAGTTTATGCTACAAAATGTATTAATGACAAAGTAGTGTTTTCATGTCAGGAGGACAAATTTTAACAACTATAATCTGCCCTTAGTCATCATAAATACAAATGTATTGGTAAAACAGACCTTGTTAATGCAGCCAAGACAAATGCTAGGCCATATTTCAAATGGATTTGAAGCACTAGTCTATACACTCCACGATTTTTTTGTGTAGCTTCAAATACATTATTGTCAAAGCGCTGTTAACATGCGTTTTCCAGTGGGTATTGTAGAACAGTAATGGCCCATCAGATGCAAACAATCTAGGTCGTTTTTCTGATTACTTGAAGATGTGTAAATGACTTTGAGGATATGGAAGGGCATAGGGAGCATTCTATTAATGTTGTTTTGATGTTTTTTCAATACTTGAAAAATCAGCTGCAGAAGAACCTTGTGAGCCTGACCGTACTTGCAAATTGCCTTGTACAGTAAACAGTTTAATTTGTTATAAATTCTCTACATTATAGTTAACTGAAGTACACCCTATCCAATACCCACTGCTCACTGCAGTGCTCATATGAAGTATGCTTGCTATTTTCAGTTGCTGTAGAACTCCAAGGCCAACACGCTGACCACAACTGCTCATTTCTGGTTTTGCTTCCATAAATTAACTCTATGCAAAAGGCTTGTTCCTTGGCTTACACACTTTCTAGGACACACAGGGCTCTTAGGGCAGAAGGGGACTCTAGAAGAAGCTGTGAAGCAGAAAGGCTTCCGGCTTTCTTCCAGCTCTCTTTCATGTTTCCTAGCTGGCATTTGAAGGGCCCTTTTTATGTGGATAGACCTGCCCTGAGAGGTCCCGAGGAAATGTGTAAGAAATTCCTGGCCTTTGTTTTTCCAATGCCTTTCTGGAGGAGAACCATATGCCACTGTGCCTATCTCTGATACCAGTGTGCTACCAGCATCATAGAATCTTCCCTTGTGGAGAATTTGCTGTAAGGCTTTCATGCAGAGAAAGGAAATAATGAACTTTCTAAACCCTTTTATAGATTTGCAAGGAAGCAGAATTGAGTCAAATTTGGTTATTTGTGTATGGGTTCAGGCAAAAGGATGTTTCTACACACTGCTTGTGTTTACAGGAGAAACACACCAGAAGGTCTCCCTCGTTGTTAGCTCCTGTTAGCAGTGGTACTGGAGAAATGTTTCTTTCACTTAAAATGACACTGCAGTAAGGCAAGTTTGTGAATACTTGTCCTACTCACATGGTAAACTGAAGAACAGGTATTTACTGCTGCAGAAAGTGATGAAGAATTCTTAATGTTAGGGAGCAAGAAGAAACTTAGCACAGCATCTCTCTGCAAGAAGGAAACATCGATTGCATATTATGCCATGCGTACGGATAAGTGCATATTTAAATATTCATCTCTCTGGTTTTAGACCTAAATCCTTGTGGAAAACAGTATGTGCCTTAGGAATCCTGGATGCAAAATTATCATGTTTCTGCTCAGTGCTGTTTAACTGCTGAATTAATCAAGTACAATTGCTTAAGGCCCTGGAGGGAAGGATGTAATAAATCTTGAGAGTATTTGTTCTGGTTTATGGCTGGGAGAAACTGCGTAACATTAAATCAGATGTTATAAACATTTGCAATGGCACATTTTCCTTACTCAGGGCATTGTGGCATGAGTCTTGAGAAACTGAAGAGGGCATGTCCTGGGGACTGGATGCATTTATTCTAGTTTTTTATAGTTGACAGCGTTGCTTTGCGCGGGGTGGGAGGGGGCGGGCTGCTGAGGAGCTGCACGCTGTGCATCCCACACTTTCGGGTAGAGGGCAGTCGGGTACCGCGCACGGTTCAGGGAGCCCAGCTCCGGGCTGAGCCCGCTGCCCCGGCCTGGGGGTAGACAGCATCCACCCATCCCCGAATAAACTTCACTGAACTGGAGAAACGGAGAGATTGATTCATCATACCCAGACTTTCATATTCCTCTGGAGTGGGACAATTTGCTGACAGTACGTGGAGCTTCTCTGCACTGGGAGCGGGAGCTGCAGCGACATGCAGCAGCCGGTTGAAAAAACTATCCTGCCTGAAATACGAATCTCCCCGAGTTTAAAATGGAGCTGCCTTGAACTGTTTTCCTCCCTGCAGTGGGGGACAGTCCCAGCACACTGCGCTGAGCAGAGTGTGTGCTGTTCTCATGCACATCGTGTCCTGCCCCCGGGACCTCAGATCACTGGAAGCAGAGCAGGGAGGCAGATCCTCTTTCCCCAGAAGAGACACGTGCCTGCCATTCCAGAAAAGGGAGCTTTGTCTCCACTTTAGGGGACAATATCCTGAGACAATTGTGGGAGTTTTTTTCTCCTAATTTACAAGTACCTGAACAGGCTGTTTGCACCATGCTTGTTCACTGCATGCATTGCTCTGAACCCTTCAAAGCTGCTTAGGATCTTTGGAAAGTTTAAATTATGTCAGCCTGGATAAGGAGCCAAAACTGGGCTCCTCTTGTTCCAGGGAGGGAAAGGTGAGCTGAAGTTTTTGGGTTGAGCACTGAAGAACAGCCAGTCCTGCTTCTCGTTCTAGCCAGGGATGGACGAGACACTGCTGCTTCTGCCCCCAGTGCTCTGGCCTTCTCTGCAAGAGTCACTTGTTGATTTGCTGGGTGAAGCAGTCGGAAGGGCTGTGATCATTGCATTGCCCCAGTAGTCTGTGGCCCTAGACTGGGGACAAGAGCTGGTGGTGATTGGTGCTCTGAGGTCAACACCAGAACTGTGAAGACCTGGGCTGTTCCTCAGATAATAACAACCCCTTGTAGTACCAGGTGATCCTCTTCCTCAGGTATTTCAGAGCCTCTGGATGATGAGAGGATGCAGCTGCTTGAGTTACTAGAAGGGATCTTGGGAAATGGCTCCAGAATCTGCATGGAGGAATTTGAGCTTTTGTTGTACCACTGGTTTAAAGGAAGGCAGAAGACAAAAGGCAACCAGCTTTCGTGGTGGGGAAGAACATGATGCTCCCAGCATAAATCAGTCTGTAACAAGAAGTGATCAGCCCTGTTTGCCTCCATGCTGTTCAAAAAGTGCCAGTGCTGTCCTTTGGGTTACTGCTGCAACATGTAGCCATTACTTTAAATGTTTTGGTATTTCATTGCCACATTGTTGGCCACAAGTTGGGCTGGGACCCAGGGGCAAATGTTGGCTGCCAAGGCCAAGCAGGTAGCATTCACTCATCCCTTTGAACTGTAAAAGCCCAGGGGCCAGCGGGATCCCCTTGCATCAATATCCAGTCTGGTGCCAATGCCCCTGTGTGTGCTGGCCCACGTCACTCAGCTTGTGCGGGCTTTTCAGACCTTCCCAGTAGGAGCTGCAGTCACTGGGCAGTGTATCAACAGAGAAATCAGCCCTGCTTTAAGAATGCAGCTGAAAGCGTAACTGATGCAGGATGAAACTGTGTCTGGGGAGGGCACTGGGGGTCGTCTGCTTCACATCTTGCAGTGGCTGCAGTGTAGAGCACATCCCCAGAGCTGCACAGGGCAGGAGCCACCTGCCACAGCAGCCTTGCAGACACCCTGGCCAGCTGGCTGCTTCCCAGCTGGTGTTGGAAGTCTCATTAGGAAAGTGCTCCCTCCTGAGGGGCTTTTACCCATCCGAGTGATATTTTTGTCATTCCCATTGAGTTGGTGAAAGCGCAACTCGTGAGCACCAGAACGTACTTGGGCAGTGAAGAAGTTTCCCGTCTCTGGTAGCAGTGTCCGGACAGGGGCTGCAATGGTGAAATGCCTCAGGGTTTGCCTGTCATGGACTCCAATCCAAACAGATTCCTAGCTCTGGTGCTGGCAGTGCTGGGAATGGTGCTGGTGCTCATGAGCACAGTCTCAGCCAGAGCTTCCATTTCTCTGTTTCCCAGCACCTGCCCTGCCCATGCCACTGCACCACACGTGTGCCTCTGTCCTGACTGCCCAACGTCACACCGGTTTTGTTTGCAACAGCTGTAGAGAGCAGCAAGGCCACACCATAAAGTATAATCAGTTTTTATCAGAACGATTTCCTGGGAAGCTTTCTTTCTTCTTCTTTTCTTTTTTTTCTTTTTGTTTTTCTCATTCTCCTTCCGTAATGTAGCTTTAGGTTTTAAGAGGGGAAGGAAAATAATAAATAGTCTAGAGAAAATAGATTGGTGCGACCATGTCTTAGGACATTGGAACAAAGGGGCATTCAATGAAATTAGAAGGTGGTAAATTCAAAACAGATCAGAGGAAGTATTTTTATATGAGTTGAGTCCAAGCTGAGGAACTCTTTGCCACATGAGATAGCGAAGGCCAGAAATATAGTGGGTTTTGAAAGGGCTGACATTTGGATGAGCAGTGAGAATGCTGAGAATTACCAAGGTCAAGAGAGGGCACATGGTATTAGTTAGGTAGAAATACTAAGCTTTCAGGCAAAAGATGACCTCTGCTTATCCAAAGCTAGGATCTGAAGTGGTACAGGTTACTTCAGTAGTTGGTGGGACTCCAGAAACAGATCTGAACACAGACCTGAACATCCCCAGCACAAAATAGTGATGCGGAGAAGATCACTCAGGGAGCCTGCAGCAGCACCAAAATATGAGCACAGGTGCTGTGAGTGCCAGCCACACGGCCACCCTTCCTCTCACAGCAAGGCTTGGGCTTTCAGAGCTTCTCTTCATGTGAGCAGGGCTTGGACACGGACACTCTGGACTTGCCTCTAGTGAGAAATCATAATTGTGACTGTCAAGAAACTTGGGTTTTCTTCTTCTGCTTCAATGTTGTTATAAAAATAAATCTCTTTAGAGATATTAATAAAAGTTAATGGAAGTCTTGAATAGAGCTTTTTTCCTCTCCTACCAACCTAATAAAATGTATTGCTTTTTCTCCCAAGTATTTTTATATTAGCAGGTAGTGGCTGCTGCTGGAGGAGAACTGTTTTGGTGCTATAAAGTGACTCCAGATGGAGACCCTCTTGCCATTCGCTGACTTCAGGCTCAAGCAAAGCTGAAACGTAATGCTTGTACTGATGGTCACCATCGTTGGCCAGGAAATACGGGAATGTGCTTGGCTCAGGGAACAGCAGCGATCTCCCCTTACAACGTCTGATTTATCGGATGTCTGTTAAAATAATAGTTTTGAAATAATTTTTATATTTTCTTTAAGAAAAGGAAGAAAATGAAGATGAATGAAATGGGACTGGTGCTCTGGGCTTGACGGGTGTAGCACAGAAATCAGTCCCCACAGATTTGGTGTTAACAATCATACTGAATGTCTGGATCCAGTGCTCACGGCAGATCATTTTTCCATCTGCTTGGAAAAGTCACGGCTGCTCTCTCGCAACAGCTGACGTGGAGATGCAGCCAAAGCTTCTTCCTGGCAGGCTGAGTTGGCAAGGGCTGTGGGTGCCCACCACCATCAGGACCAAATGCTAGAAAAAAATTAAAAATATAAAACTTGTGTGGTGCCCACTGTGTAGGGAAGGAAAAAAACCCTTTTCCAGTGTGCAGAGGTACATCACGGATGTTGTGGCAGTGAAGTGAGGGGCTGAGCAAGTCCAGGGTGAGCTCAATCCTGCTCAGGACATCTCTGCAGAGCACCTGGTACCCAAACATGCTGCTGCAGCACCAGGAGGGCATCCAGGCTGGAAAGATAATACCTCTGCTAGGATATGCAGCAGTAGTAGTAGAATAAGGATTTTATGTGTCTTAGTGCTGAAATGCTTTAGGATTTACCTATCAAGGTCTCAAATCCAAGCAAAGAAAATCCTGGCTCTGATGAAGCACTGAACAGATGCTCCCTCTTGTTCCTTCTGCTCTGGAAGAGGCAAAGGAAGTTATCTATCTTAGCTCATCCAAGCTAACGTGCATATTACAAAGGGTTTTGCTTCATCCCCCGGGTTTGCTGTTACAGAGAACCCACCCTTTCTCACCTAGCAGACAATTTGTGCACATTGCATGTTTTCTTTGGAACTGACTTGTGCTGAGCTAAGCTTTCATTCTCTTTCTCTGTAGTCTGCCAGGTTTTCTGCTCTCTCCTAAGTGACCCACACTTAAACAGCTTGTCCTGGCTGCTGTGCCATTGTTCTGCACACATGTGCTATCACTGCTATTGCTGCAGGACTGTTTGTCTTTTGATTGCATGTGGCTTGAAGATTAAGCCTCAATGAGCCCCATTAGTTTCTCATGAGCTTTCCTCTCCTGCAGCAGCTCAGCCTGGCAGGTGACTTCGCAATTGTTGTGCCGTCTGGGGCTACGTACGCACGTAGGAAGTGCACAGGGGAGATTTTCTGTTTTCCTTTCCTGACGAGTGATCTGTAAACACACTGTCAAAGCCAAGCATTTGATTTTTCTGTTGTCTTCACGGCAACACGCTGAGGATCAGCTGTGCACCGTGGTTTTCCCCAAGAAAACTTGAAGATTTCAAGGAGGGGAATTGTAATCCATTGTTGGATACCAGTTCAGTCGGGTTTCCTTCTCGACCGAAAACAGCCGACAGGAAAGTAATTACAGGAGCAGATGTGACTTATGACGTAAATCTTACTTCTGGCCTTTTTGTGCCTTTTTTTTTTTTTTAACTAGTCCAATAGGGTGACTCCAAAGCAACAGTCAACTGCTACGTGAGACACATGGGCCTGTGGTGGTCCTTTCAAGTTTTCCTTGGCTCAGTCAGGTCCAGGGACAATTTGCAATGCCTTACCAACCATTTTTTCAAATTAAATTAGCAAGTAAGAGAAATCTTTGGAGCAACTTCAATATGTGCATCCCGTGTAACTGCCTGCATGAATTCCACTGCTCTGTCCACTGACTTACTGATGTCTCTGTTGTGAGCAAGATATTGAAGTGTTACTTGTAATCCCTTTGTAGTAATAAATCAGTAAGTATTTTCCATCTCATGTTTCTTTTCAATACAAGTTAATTCCATAAACCAAAATCTGGAATAAAACTGGGTTTAACTATTTAGGTCTTTTAAATCACCTCATTTTCAGGACAACATGTCTTTTCTGCTGAATCAGATGGAGCTGTAACAGAATGTTTGAAGCCTTTCTAGATGCTCAGTTGTCTGGGTGTTTTGTAAGGATAAGCCCAGTGGGCCATCAAGTTTGTTCTCCCTCTGTGTTGAGGCTACTGGTCCCTGGGCACAGCCCCTTCCCTGGTGTCTGAGTCATCCTGGGGCTGCGAACCATCCCTCCAGGACAGCTGCAGACCAGGAACTTGTGTCTTCCTGCACCAAAAGCTGGATGTGTCCCAGAGTTTCCATGATGCCAGTGCAGCAGTGTCTTGGTGCTGTCCTCAAGCCAGCCTCAGAGTCTGAGAGAGAGCTGTAACCACTGGAGCCCTGGGAGTCAGACCCTGAGGCTGCTCATCTCTTTAGGCACAGGACCTTAATTCTTCCCAGCTGACCTGGCAATGTCTGCCCAAAGCTCACGTGTCAGCTGGAAGTTGGACACACAGGCTGTTACTGACTGAGGGACCACCAGCTGGTGGCAGAGCCAGGTACACCTCTGGTACACATCTGGTTCAGTGGGCACATGTCTGGGCACAGAGGACATGCCTGCTGCTCTCCTTGATGCTGCCCAGCACTGCAGAGTCCCCCTCCCTGCCCAGCCCCAGCCCCAGGCGCTGCAGTCATGCAGAGGCAGCACAAGTGGTGGTGGACATTATGCCCGCTCGTGAAGTAGGGCACTGTAAAGCTTAATTCATGTCATAGCCTTCCCTGGCTAAGGTTTTGCTTTCACATTCTGGTGGGGTGGCAAAGAAAGGGAAGTTGGCAGCCACAGCTGGCCACAGTGGCCACCAGCATGCTGCAGCTCCAAGTGGCACCTGTTAATGCGAGGGCTGACTTTGTCTCACATTAAGTTATTTGCACGCTCATATTTCTGGCCAGCTAAAACTTTCTTCCAAAATGTGCCCTGCCTCATTAGCAGTCCCCACCCAGAGACCTCCTTTCAACTTCTCCAAGCTTCCCAGCACCTCGCCACAGGGACCGGTCGGGGACACAATAGCTCCAGCCTGTTTATATCATTTCACTTTTCCTCTCCTCTTGGCTGGCAGCCAGCAGAGATGTTCTTTGCAAAGATAATAGTTTCAACTTAATCATTCACCTCTTATGTGTCTAAAAGGAGTTAAGGAGACTGGAAGTTTCCAAGAAAAATAAATTAACAGAACTCATTCGAGGGGGCCTCTTTAAGGCTGTATTGATTTAAAAAAAAATGGAAAAAGCAAAGCAGCAAGCTGTTCCCGCACATCACCCCTGCCCTATTTATTTTTTAAATGCTTGTTTAAATTTGGAGGGACAGTCATGAATAGGAGGATTATGAAGTGTTTCTCTCTGTTAAGGGGTTTATGTTTAGAGAGATGGTTCCAACATGATATTCTAGTTGTGTTCATTTGGGAAGTTGTAAAGCTGCATCTGAACCTCAGGGGATTCTTTTCTAGGCCTGCTTTTGGGCGAAGGCAAAAACTCACCCATTTATTTGGTTTTGTTTGGTCGGTTTTTTTAAGGGAACTGGGATTCTGTCTTGTTCGTTTTGGGATTGTTAGTTTTGTCATGCCCTGAAGGTCCGATGTTTCAGAAAGCCAGAGGACCCAGTCCCTTGATGATGGACCCCTTTGGGTTGCCCCTAGTTAAGCAGCCAGCTCCTTTTGGAAATAAGACCTTTGTTTAAGCCACAGAAAAAACATCTTCCTTCCACCTGGCCTGGCTGAGGGACAGTGATTAAAATCCATATCTTTCCCACTGGCATATCCTGTCCGTGGAGCTGTTGAGAGAATGCACGTCCTTGGGAAGTGGTGATAAAAATAAATGGTTTTTCTTTCAAGAACATTTAACAAGGGCATTTTTTTTAAACTGAAAACCTGAAAAATTGGATGGTTTTGGTAAAGAAACTCACTTGTAGCTGGGGGTGGATCAAGACACCAGCAGTAAGCCTGAACATGAGGAATGAGTTCCTAAATCATACAACTTCAGGGGAAGCCGTATTTTCATGTAATCATCAAACCAAAAGCAACACTATACTGGACTCTAAATGATAGGAAGGAACAAATGCCATCTGGAAAGGCTGGAAGGACCAACAGGTTGCCCTGGGCTCAGGCTGCTTTTCCTTGGCTCTCTGGAACGGGGTGGTGGATTGTGATTCTATGATTTTCTCTCTGTGGTTTTACTACTTTCACAGAAGCTTCTTTCCAGAAAAGAGTGAAGTATCTGAATCCCTTCATCCTCTTCCATGGCCCTGGCTCCATCATCCAAGCAAAGCAACTGTGTGGTGCTCAGCGTTCTGTTGTGGTGCAGCCCTTTGCTCATGCTCGAGGCTGTGGGTGTGGATGTATACCTGCAGGTGGGGAAGGTCTCTGCCTGGTCCCACCTTTGGAAAGCGGGCTTTCTTGTGGGTACAGATTGTAGGACTCATATAAATGTCCATAAAATAGTGGGAAAGGGAATAAAGTTGTAACTGTCATCCCCCATTCAGAAAAATTCCTGCAGTGCAGACGCCCATTTTCCAGACTTTGATGACTCAGGGAAAAATTATCCTGCCAGGTGGAGTGGGACTTCTAGTTCTTCTCTTCAGCGAATGAAAGGCTGAATGTAGCAAGTTTGGAGTGAGATGGAAGTGAAACACCCGTTCTTCTCCTCCCCTTCTTCTTCCCCCTCCCCCTTCTCCTTAGAGAGCACGTCTTCACAGATGTGTTGATTTTCAAAGGCTGTGATGAGCCTCTGGGCTGGGTGCTTTTCCCTTCCCCCTCGCTGAGCACTCCAGTAACCACACATTACCCAAGCCCAGCGCTTTCTGCATGACTCACTTTTTAAAGAACTAGAATCCAATGGACATTTTCTTCTCTGATACCACTGGGACTAGAGGTCTTTTTTTTCCCACCAACCTTAAAAACATGCTGATATGCTGCAACTTTTTTCCCCTTTCCAATATTTTGTTGTTGTTAAAACAGCACCAAGTCCCACAGCACCAAAGGATGGGATCTGTCTTGCTCTTTTCGCCCTTCCTCAACAGCTAATTAAAAAGTAATTATCCATAAAAGAAAACACTGAAGGACGTTTGGACCATCCCTCATAGCTGAGCTGAAGTGAGGGCACTGGCAGTGCAGCATGGAGCCATGGAACAGGTTGCAACATCCTGGGGTGCAAATGAGAGAAGGGGAAACACCTGTCATCCTGACAATAGATCATGCTGGAAGAAACCTGCACTTTTCTTAGGCCTGAGGCATCCAACTGAGGCTGGCACACGTCAGCTGATGCCAGGTGAGGAGCAGAAAACGCCTCTGTGAGAGCAAAGGTAGTGACCTGCCGTCCCCCTGTCATCCAGGACCTTGGTCCCAAATACAAACAAAAGGGCTGCAGGGATGATTAAGCTGAACATTAAGGCAGTGAGCTCCGTCTCAAAGCTGTCTGAAGACGAGGAAAGGGATTTTGGAAGGGCTAGCTCCAGCTGTGGTCACAACATAATGTGGGCACATCTAACCTGCATGATCTCCCATGCTGGAAATGCTGGTAGTTCCTTGGTGGGTGTCCGGGTGGGATGCACGCTCCTGCTGGCTCGGCAGCGGGGATGGCCTGGCACTGAGCTTCCCCTGAAGGCACAAGCGACATGTGGAGCCAGTGTGTGTTCACTTGTGTGAATCCCAGTGAGTTCCAGTGAACAGGTCTGGGGCCATGGTTCCTGTCTGACGTTGCCTGCCTGGTGTGATTATTCAACCCTGAATTCCTTCAATTGACAGCCGTGCTATTTCCAGTCTCTTAGTCAGCATATACCACTCCACTTCCCAGTCTGATGAGACCTGGATTTTCCCACACTCCTCCTTAAATGGAAACACATTGTTCATCTTCATTTTATTTATTTATTTGGTACAAGAAAACAAGATACTGCTATAACTTTGAAGTGCTGTCTCTACAATGGTTGGTTCCTTTTTGGAGCAATGGGTTTTCCTAAAAGCCACTCTCAGCAAGATCCTTATCAAACTTTCCTTAGCGGGAGACAATGAACATTTCACAGCATGAAGAGGAAAAAAGTAAAAAGGTTGGTGAGAAGACAAATGCTCGATGTGAAGAGATAGCCAGGGCACAGATGAGATCCCTCAGCCTTGTAAACACAGATTATTTGCTGTCTAACCTGTAGTTTCTGAACATTTCACTCGTTGAGTCAGTTCCAGAGTCAATTGAGGAGTGAAAATGGGGACCTGGGCAATGTCTGGACACTTTTGTTTGGGACCCATAAACTTCACACTCATGTGTTCCAACACCAGTAACCTCACTGCCTGTAGTTGCCGGGGGTGGCACTTACAACGGGACCTGAGGCAGGGACAGATGCCTCTGCAAGCGGCCAGGGGTGGCTGACCTGCATGGTGGCTCTTGGGGTTGTAGGGAGACAAACCTCGTGTGGGAGCCCGGCTGACAAGACTTGTGGGCAACATCTCCTCCCACAGCCTGCCTAAAACCTCTCCCGTGTCAGGTCGATGCCAAAGGATGCCCTGAGCAAGGACAACCTGGGGTCAGCTTCAGACCTGACCTCTCCTAAAAATGCCAGTGCCACTGGACAGTTGATCTGGGAGATGAGCAAGCACTTAGGGATCATCCTAGCCCAGAACCTGCCAAATTTCAACCGTACCTGCCAGCTCAGCTCCACGAGAGCCTCCATGGGGACAGGCACTGGGGGTGGCCAATGCTCTGGGTCAAGGCAGGGGCCTGGGTGTTGGTTCTGCTGGAGGCAATCACTACTTTGCTCTGGTTGAGTCCGAGCAGTTCCGCACAGGAGGGTGGCAGCTCTGTGTGGAGGAAATGTGTCGGCTGGCGTCTGGCGTGGGGTTTTTTTTTTTTCTTTTAGCCTAATTGTATTTTTAATTATTTGGTGGATGGTTTCGAGCCAAGACTATGCAATCAGTCAATGTTTGTTGGTTAAAATAGAAGTAAACATTAGGTTATATAAACAAAGGAGTGCTCTGGTTTATTGCCCAGGGATAACGCCGGCATTGTTGCATGGATCCTCATCTGAAGGCTTTGAAGATTGCTCGCTCTATTTATTTTTCTAAAGATGGATAACTTTGTTTTATTTGTTCGGCTTCTTAAGGGTTTGAATAGACAAGGGGTAAAATGCGGCAAAGGTGGGTCTGTCTCTGAAAGGGCCTGGAGGGAAAATGTGTTTTTGGATTCTGATCTCATCCAAAAAATGTCTTGCATTTCAATACCTTTAGATAGCTTACACATTGGAAATGCCAAGGAACCGGAAGCTTTCGCTCCAAAATCAACTCTGCTTTCATTAATAATTATTTTAAGACAGCATTCAGAGAACAAAACAGTACTATATGGAGCACAAAGAAACCTGTGGGGAATTCGGGGCTGAGCTAGAGTTCAGCCCACCATCTCCACACTTACTCTGGATGTCAAGGATTAGCATCCTGAGATGCAGGTGAGATGTTTGCATGAGGCGGTGGTGAGGGGCGTGACAAAGGGGAGAAAAGAGAGCCACCTTCCGAACAATAGCAGCAACGGGCGGAGCCCTGCCACTGCCGGGGAAACGCAGGAGGTGGGGCAGGCTCAGATGATCCCCAGCACCCACAAAGGCAACGTTCAGGGAGCACATCCTTCTAATTTCTTCTTGTGGTAGAGATGTGTCCTTGACTCCATTTTACAGATGGGAAAACTGAGCAGCAGAACATGAGGACGCACATTTTCTTGCCAAATGTGGGAGCTGACTTCTTCCTTTGGACCTGACCAGGTATCATCCCCTTGCCTTATTTTCTTGTTGTAAAGTTGCCGCCTGTGCCTGTGATCTGCTCCTACAAGTCCTGGAGATCATTACAACTAATATTCAATTTATCACTTCTGTATGTAACGTGCCAATCCTGGCAGCACGTTGTGAAAGCACAACAGCAACAAGAAGCATATGTTCTGCAAGTCAAGTTAGTGGGATTTTTTTTCACTGCCAAGGACAATAATTTTTTTCCTCTTTTTTTTTTTTTTTTTTAAATAAACATCATGCTGGAATGTGCTGCAGCAAATGGCTTGGGCTCTATTATATTTCATGCAGCTTTCTAAACAATTTTCAACCCTGCTGGCCCAGTGTCAAACAGAAGGCAACCAACAATAGCAAAATCCCATTAAAGCTGAGAAGGTTCCTTCCTGAGGTGAACACAGCCAGAAATAGTAATCTTGGCTCTCTTTTCAATTTGGCATTGGGGACTAATAATGCCTGTTCTCCTAATGGAAATTATCTAATTTCATCCAAGTGCAGCTCCAGAGAGAGCTGGGCTGACGCACAAACAGTCAATATAACAACATTCTTCTTGAAGAGCTGAACAATGGGGCTTTGGTGGGATCGTGATTAACAACGTCAAACTAAGAACAAACAGAAGGTGTAAAAATAGGCATCTGAGGAGTTGACACAACGGACTATTTTTCATCTGTAAGGCCAGAGGAGAATAGCTTGTTAAATTGTATGCTTGGAGCACTTCATCAGATGTTGTGTGGAACGACGAAAAAAAATCCATTTCCCATCTGGGTCTGAATGTACTAAGGAACTGCACATGCCTTATTAATATAAATCACGCCAGGAGTATAATTCCCATTAGCATTAAAGAATCATTTTTCAATGAAATACTCTTGCACCAGGAACATCTAATGGGAAATAATGATGTTTGCTTCATTTAGAGAGAATAGTAAAACACAGTGTGGAGACGGAGAAGGTAGAGAACCATTTCTTCCCTCCAAAGTGGTGGAGTTTTGTGTCTGATGTAAGATATCCACTTCCCAGCCTAGCAGAGCTGTATCCAGCCACTATGCAGAGGCCCCCAGAGGTGGTGGGGAATGGTGATGGGGGGAAGAGCTGCTCCAGAAAATTGGAGCATTGCTGTGGCTCGGCGTCAAAGCGCTCCTGTTTCCCACAGGCCCCCACCCACCTAGGCTGGGTGAGAGAAGGGGTCCAGCCTCCCTCCCTCCCTCCAATCCTGCTTCCTGCCCAGAGCACCCTCACATTTAGAGAGAACCAAGATGGCTTCAGGCCACCTCCACCCCCTTACCCACATGGTTCAACCTCACCCTGGAATTCCTTGTCATCAACCTAAAAATAGCACTCTCCAAAAACAAATCGCTGCCCCGGACATTATTTATCATGTCTTGAGAAAAAGCATCAGCTCCTACATTTCCCTTTCACTGAAGCCACAGCTGGACTCACAGTGTGCCCGGTACATTAAAAAGCAGAAGCAGTAGAAGTAGGTGAAACCACCACGCCATTCATTAGCTCTGGTGCCTCGCCTGCTCTCTCCAGGGCTCTGGCTTTAGTACTTGCCCTGCAAGGAACTGGATGTGCCCCTGGTTAATGCCAATCCCTGTGTTTGTGTGGGCACACAGTGGCTCCCAAACCTTGGCATTGCTTTGGTTTGTCACTGGGGGATTTATTCTCCTTCTCTGCCTTAAGCGCTGTAGCTCCTGTCTAGCTCTTAATGAAAGGAAGATGTAGCCTTGGAATGTTGGACAAAACATCCACCTATGGTTAAACAGATATGGTTTCTTTTAATTTTTACAAAATCTCGAGTAGCCATTTACTCAGTGTTATTTTTATAGCGTGAGAGGGAGGTCTGTGTTTACATAAAACCCCCAGATGTGCTCTTGGGCAGTGGGATATTGTGCGGGGCACTACACAGTTAACTTGCCTCCGTGGTGTGGCCGATGGCATCCAGGAATGACCCCGCTCCCCCTCGCTCACCCCACAGGTCACCCCCTGCTCAGGGTCTGCCAAAATGGTGTAGTTTTCTTGTTCCGCTTCCTCCTAACAACAATAAAATTGATGAAATGTATGGAAATTGCTAGTAATGAAGGAAAAGTGCACCAGAAGTAATACAACACCATGCTGCCCTCAGCTTCAGCTTTCACACCGTTAGTCCCCAACTCTCCCAGAAACCAGTGCCTTTCTCCATGTGAAAGTCCCAGTCCCCGCTCCACACACAGTCCTGCTTCCTGCAGCCCAGCCCTGGGCTCAGCCCCCTCCCTTCATCAGCCGACCCCTTTTCACCTTCCCTCTTGCCCGTGGTCCTTTCTGACCAGGTAGGATACCTCTCACATGTCTCAAAACACCCAAAATGGGAGGCAGACTCCTGGCAAGGAACATTTCTCTACCTCCGGACTTTAGTGGGTAGCAGTATCCCATGGGAATGAAAGCAGCATGGCACAGTGTCCATCCATGCCACCTGCCTGCAGGCAACGCTGCTGCCCAGGTCTGCCAGAGCTCTGGGCAACATCCAGCATCCAACGGGGTCAAAGCGTCCGTGGGGGTCCTAGGGAGGAAATCTGAGAACATTTCAGAGAGAAGAAGAGTAAATCCTTGTGGCTGAACTCATTCCCAGCAGTTCCAGTGGCAGTGCACCAAGACCAAATTTGACCCAGGAGAGTTGTTGTGATTGAGGATTTTATTGTCAGCTTGCAGTAGAGGGTGCTGCTTCGTTAGCATTTGGAAAAGATCGCAGTAATGGGGCTGTCTCCGATGTCTTTTATTCCTTGCAAAGTTAGGCTGAGACCTGAAACGTGTTGAGATTCATATTACCATTCAGTGTGGCCTCAAAATGAAATGGATTGCTTAGCTGGGAAAAAGAGAATGTGTTGGCTTGGAAAGGGGTTTATGCATCAGGGGGGCAAGGGTAAACATTTGGGTTAGACACTGTGACAAATGAAAGGAAAAACTGATCAGCCTTGCCTTTTTTCTCTCCATTTCACAATTCCAAGATGAATGGATGCCTCAAGGAGCTGAGAAATTAGGAAAAACAATTAAGGACAGGACAGTGGAGGCAGACACGGGAGATAATGAGACTTTGGAATTTACTGCTACAGGACAGATAACCAAAATCTCACGATAAAGTTTTCTAGAAGAAATAAAAGCAAAATACATTTTATGACTGCTACAGTCCTTTGGCTAAGATAAAGGTAACCAGATCCCAGGCACTGAGATATAAAATGATGTGTTAGAGGTATCAGTGGGAAATTACTTCCCCTGTGTGCTGCATTGCTCTGTTGACTGCGCCTCCTCTGTTTTCGTTTCCATTTGCCGAAGGCGTGGAGGAATGGCTATTGCTGTAGGCAGCATCCCAGACCCGCAGCTGGGAAGGGGTTACCTTACACCAGCCTGCTCGGCTCCGAGAGCATCTTCCCACCCTCCTGGGTGTCTCACAGGGAGGGGACCTGAGTCTTCCAAGACCTGGTGAAGCCTGGAACAGGGAATCTGTGAGCTATCCAAGTAATGGCTGAACTTCATTTAGGGCAGATTCGGTTCCAGTAAGGGAAGCAGCTCTGGAGGATGCTATGCACATGCTATATAGTCTGGCACGCTTGTTTATGGGCCCATAAAAGCCCCGGGCTGGCACTCCCATTTGGCATCCACCAGAAAGAATCTCCCTTGGGCAAAAAAAGGTTAAAATGGGACTTTTTGAAAGGGCCTTGATGACATTATTCTCCTGGGGATTTATATATGTTAATAGCAAGGAAAGAGCTGGTTTTAAAGTTGTGCTGATGTGTACCTACTGCATTTAAATCCACTTTGAACATGAAAGGAGGAGTGGAAGGAAAACAATAACTATTCTCAAACCCAGATGAGTTTTACAGAGTAATTTTCTTTGAGAAACTTGACTTCCTTATGGGGTTGATTTTGCCTTTTATGCGTCTGCATTCTGATATCTTTATTTCCAGCTTCCCCACTTTTTTGACCGCTGTTGGCAAGAAGGAGGAAACTGTTTCTTACTAAAACTTTTATTAGGCAGTTATTAGTATTTCCTTCTTCAAGACTGAACGGCTTTTCTGTGCGGTGACTTTAATGTATTGCTGCTGGAGGAGCAAAGGGCCTAAGGCATCGCCTAAGTTTTGTGGAAATAGATGGGATTGCTCTGACAAAGTCATTGGGGTGATAATCCACTATGGGAATAAAAAAAAAACCCCATTCAGTTTTCATCTGTACTTGCACCTAAATATGCAACTTGAACTGCGATATACTGAGCCTGTCCTCAACAGCAGGAGTTTGCCTCAGTTAAGGAGCTGCCCACTTGGGTCTCAGCTGAAAGCAGGTGTAATTCCACTCTCCCAACAGACCTGGGAAATGCCTGTGGATGGTCTTTCTGCACTGAGAGTCGAAGCGTCTTCATTTTATGCAGTGATGCTTGCTTTCTGTGCCCTGTGCACAGCAAATCCAGCATGTGCATGCAAAAGCTTCTCTCATCAGTGGTTGCACCTTAGAGCAGGGGGTCAGCACTTCTGCACGTCATGTCACCTTTAATCAGCTGCTGGGTTAATTGCACACCAGCTCTCTGCAGACCTCTCTGTTGGTGTGGCCTGGAAAAGCACAACTAGCCCATGATAACTCCCTCTGCAAGCAGATTATGGTCTGACCGCAGCATAAAGGTGGAGTAACCTATGAAATCAGGATGATTAGATGGCATATATGATATGATGCTGATGGAAATGAACACAAACTTGGGGTCTCTCCATGAGAGAAGGACCCCTTTTAGATTGCAGAAAGCAGTTCCAAGAAGCAGCACTTAATGTGTGACTGGATTAGCGATTAGAGCAGACTAGAAGAGGGTTGCAGTGGTCCTGCCAGTCTGTCTCCCAAATGCTTGTTTCCCCCAGAACCCTCACCCTGGATGGACACATGGTAAAGAAGCTGGTTTCATGAACTATGACAGTAAAAAACTTTTATTACTGGCAGAGTTAATTTGACATCCCCAGGGATAGGAACAAGCAGCCTGGGATACAGCGAGAATGGCACTTCCAACTTCAAGCAGCTTAAACAATTATGACATTGCAGACTCACAGTGCCCAGCTCCCAGCACAGCATCAGATGCCTAAAAACGGGATTCACGAAAGCCAGTGCAGTGAGCAGAACCTGCCTGCTCTAACCCATGGGAAACCCCAAGGAAAGGGACCATTCTTATCCTGCTGCTCCTCAGAACACAGCCTACTTTCCTGGAGACTGTGAAGAGGCACTTCTCTCCAGCTGCTATTTTTTACCCTAACCCTTCTGTAAGATTTAAGTATCTGAGCTTTTCACCAAAAAAAAGGGGGAAAAGAAGGAAAGATTATTCCTTCCTTTTGTAGGCATGGCTGTGAAAAGATGCAGTGCCCTCCCACATCCCAGATCTCTGAGCCAGGCACTCAGGGGCAGAGGTGAATCAGTGTTTTCAGGTCCCCTCTCTGAAGAGACTTGAGGGACTACACAGCATTTGGGAGAGACTACAAAAAGTCTCTCCCCTTGAAACCCCTCGGTTTCACATGCTCTAAGGTTTTTCATCAGACCAACAGTTGAAAGAGAGACACAGCATGCAAATGTGCAAGGGTGAGAACAAGTCTCCAGCTCAGTGGCTGCTGTGCTGTCCCTGGAGCTGGGAGCATCAGACTTTGAGCCACTCTCACATATGGACCCATTCAGTGGGACGTATTCTGCTGGAACATATGGACAATTCTCAGAACTGCTCACATGCAGAAAACCCCACGGAGTTTTCAGACAACTACAATATAGACATTCCAGAGGAATTTTTCTTCAGGGCAATTTTAGCATGTCCTGTGGACTCAATTCCATCTAGGATTCCTGTGCGTCTACCCCAACTCCTCTCCATGTTACAAAGCTGCAAGTGATGAGGATCACACAGTTCCCTCCAAAAGCACACCATGACCCAAAGGCAAACACCAGTGAAAATACACCCGCAGGCGGCTTGAAATCCTGCCGTACCACACGGAAACCCAGATCCCGCCTGCTTTCCGACGCCTTCCACGTATGCTCAGTAGATGACATAACATAAGTCGTGACTTACTGACACAGGTATTCAACTAAATAATGAGTGAAACAATGGAAAGGAAACGTCAAGGGGTTGACCTGCTTAGTCACTGGGTTCGCTTGCGGTTCTGGGCAGTTCCTGCTCGCAGAGCCTGCGGTGCTCTTGAGCCTTTCAGATAACGAGCTGTGCTCAGCCGGGGGAAGCCCCACCAGCCCCGCGGCGGCGGCTTCCAGCGGAGGATCCCGGCCGGGGGTCTCGGCCCGCCGTCAGGGAGGGCGGCCCTACTTCAGCGCTACGGAGGTGCGGGGGAAGCACCGGCAGCAGCCGCCGGGAAGCCCCCGGCTCCTGCAGCGCGCCCCTGCCCACCCTGCAACCCCAGCCTGGGGCGGCTGCGGCGGGAGGGGCTCCCCAAACGTGCTTGCCCGCTGCTCGCGTGGAGCCCGGAGTGCGGGTTTTTTTGGAAGTGGGAGGTTTTGGGGAGGGTGGGGGGAGCCCCGTCCCGGGGGCTCGGCAGGTGGCGACAGAGCACGGGCTTTAGGGGGTGCCCGACGCTGCGCGGCGCGGGCGGGGCGGGGGGCGGCTCCGCGGGACCCCCGGGCGGGGGCTGCAGCGGTCCCGCTAACGCCACCATCTTCCTGAAGGGCTTGTCATGAGGCTTAAACACTTATTTTTACAGGTACTCCTAGAGAGAGATATAAAAAGACTTAAAAAATATTTTTCTTTATTTATATATATATCGCACGTATGCGTTTCTGTGTACAAATAGAGGAATAATCAGAGCACATACAGAAGCCCAAAAGCCAACGCGCAAGGCACAGGCCGCGGGCGGCGGAGGAGGAGGGTTGGAGGTCGCTCCGGCAGCATCTTGGGCCGGCTCGGAGGGGCAAACCCCGCTCACCATCCCCCCACGGCTGGGCCGCCGAGCGCTGCCTGCACTGACGGGGAGCCCCGAGCTCTCAGTGGGGTGAACAGGCTGCGTCGGGCTCAGGCACCGTTCGAGGTTCGGGGGAGTCGGCCGGGGGCTCGGGCTGCCAGCATTCCAGCGGGATCCGTGGGATCGACATGCCCGCAGCATGCCGGGGAGCTGGACGGGGCAGGAATTTGGCCGAGATAGTTGCCCGTCCTTCCCCATGGGGCGCTGGCAGGCAGCTCCCGGCCCTTTCCGGGATGCTCCCGACCCCGTGCTAGCGAGTAGGGACGAGGAGTTGCAGCGCCTCGGGTTTAGCCCTTCTATCTTCCCCTCGTAAGAACTCGAATAATTTTTATTCCACCTCCTTTGTCGGCCTCGGGGAAGAAAAAAAAAAAAGTCCTTCGAGACACCATTCCTAAAAAAAAAAAAGAAAAAAAGGGAGCAGCATCGCTCCTGCCGCACAGTTCATTCGCCTCCTTCTCGAGTCCTTCGGAAAGCAAGATTAAAGGGGAAAGTCGCAGCTGTATATTTATGTTTTCATTGCTAGAAGGGAATTGATTTCCTTGCATTTATTTTTGTAGTTGCAATACACAAGGGCGGATTTGCGTCACCAAAGCAACTTGCTGGTCGAGATAAAGTTGCACAAATATTGAAAAGGGAAGTGCTCGCGCTCATTATGAAGTTTTTCTCCGGAAGAAATAAGGATTTCTGCTGTATCCTAAAATACTAAAGCCGCTTCTATTTTGGGACAAATCTCGCAGGCACATCCGCTCATTTAGTCCGAGTTGGAACCTCTCAAAAAACAGGAGATGACCTGGACTGCAGCGAGCCCCGAGTTTCCTGCAGCCTTCTCCCTCCTTGCGCGGGGAGGAGGGGCCGCCACCTCCCCGGGCCAGCGCGGCCGCGCAGCCCTGCGCCTCCTCGGGCAGGCAGGGAGGCCTGCGGAGGCCTTTGGGGAGAAAGGGCGTACTCGTCCCCGGAAAGAGGGAGAGGCCAGGGGTGAGGCAGGTGCTCCTGGTTTCGCCCTCGGAGGATGCGCGGGGGCTCAGCGAGGCCGAGCCCCGAGAAGGCACCTGCCCCCACGGCCCGGACACGGCAACTCCCTCGCCCTCCTGAGGCCCAGTGTGGGGGTGAAGTGCTTTAGTGCGAGGCGTTTAGCCTTTCCTTTCGGGTTGTTTTAGTGCCCGCGGGATGACAGCGCTTCTCCGCCCGCGGGCCCGGGGGACCAGCGGACTCCCGGGCACCGCCAGCACCGCGGCCGCGGAGCCGCAGCCGTGCCCGAGTCGGGTCTGCTCGGCGTTCCCACAACCGAGCGCTTTCCTCCGTGCTGCTCATCTCCGGGCCCTGCACGGCAGCGAGGCGAGCAGAGTTTTGAGATCAGCTCCTAAAAGAAAAGAAAGGAAAGAAAAAGAAAGAAAGAAAAAGAAAGAAAGAAAAAGAAAGAAAGAAAAAGAAAGAAAGAAAGAAAGAAAGAAAGAAAGA